>PVJL010006068.1:68876-98082 GCA_004026885.1 Lyroderma lyra
GACGTGTGTGACTGTGACACACAGGAGCTGTTCTGACGTGTGTGACTGTGACACACAGGAGCTGTTCTGACGTGTGTGACTGTGACACACAGGAGTTGTTCTGACGTGTGTGACTGTGACACACAGGAGCTGTTCTGATGTGTGTGACTGTGACACAGGAGCTGTTCTCACACGTGTGACTATGACACACAGGAGCTGTTCCAACATGTGTGACTGTGACACACAGGAGGTGTTCTGACGTGTGTGACTATGACACACAGGCGCTGTTCTGACGTGTGTGACTGGAGATCACCAAGGAATCACGTTAGCCTTGTAGATCTGACATCTGCTGTGGTTCTTAACTGCCTGGCTGGTGATAGTCTCAGAAAGCAACCCGCTTTTCTGCACTCACGTCGGAGTGTGAATGTGGACACTAACCAAGTCAAACGGAAGAGTTAGGGAAGACCCAGAGCAGTGCCATGCCCAGTGTCCAGACGGGCCGCGCGTGCCCAGCCTGCCCTGCGCTGAGGAGCTCGGGTTGGAACGCACATCGTATCGCCAAGCCCACTGCCTGTATTTTTTTTCACAGTAAGACTTTCTTGATAGAGAAAGCAATGAGTGATGCACATTCTGGCGTTTGAGTTCCTGCGCTGGTTTGAGACAGCACTTTGAATAGCGTGGCTCTAGAATGCGACTTTAAAAATATAGATATTTAGTCCTACCCCAGAGCGAGGGAACCAGAACATGAGGTGGGGTCCAGGCACCAGTGTTTTAATAAAGGAGCATAGCTGATACTCTGAGGAGGGTCTGGTAGAAAAACCACTGCAGGATGCGACAGGAGGGCGCAGGGTACAGCCCCACCTTCTCAGCACCAAGTGAGCGCCGCTCTGCGCTTTGCTTTAACTCAAGCTGCTCTGCAGAGCACAGCAACAGTTTATCAAGGTCTTCCCAGGGTTCTTCTTTATCACCTGATTTTATAGGAGTTGGCAAATTATGTTGGATAAAATGTAAATGCAAAAGAGACATTTGATAATATTCTATTTATAGGCTTTTAAAAAAATTCTGTCATTTTTCCTAACGCTCTTTCAGTCATTCCTTAATTTATTCTCTTATGAAACAAAAATCTAGCTTCTTTAAAGCCAATACAAAAGAGGAAAAAGAATTTTCCTAACTTCCATCATGACAGAGCCCTGAGCACCATCACTGTTGTCATTCGACTTCTCTAGTTCCACGAGAGGTTTGGTCTTTACAAAAACCAGCCAGCCATTCCAAAATGGTGAGGGTTTCCGTTCCTCATTCGAGGTGATGGGACCCACACCCCTGCCCTTACCTGCAGTCCCCAGGCTCAGGAGCACAGCCACCCAGAGGACCCAGAAGAAAAGGAGGATTGTGAACGTCCACAGGGGCTGGACCAGCAGCAAAGGAGAGCTGCTGATAGCTTTGTTTGTGATCCGGAAAAGTTCAGTCGCCAATTTCATTCTCTTTCTCAGGACAAAAATCAAGATGAGCAGAAATGCCTGGTGAGAAAGGGGTAAATTATTCAAAATAGTGAAGAATTGAGAAGAGCTTAAAACAAACCCTAACATTTACTGACATCTCAACAAACAGCTCTTTTAAGATAGCTACTCACCACTTTTTTGGGGGGTGGCGGGGTGGGTAGTTCCCTGGCTGGGAATCGAACCCAGGCCGCAGCGTTGAGAGCACCGAAGCCTTAGCCACTACACCACCAGGGAACTCCTTACCACTTTTAATATCACTGAACAGAGAAATTCTCAAACGCAAATTGAGCGTCTACTTTGTGCTGGCACCTAGGCTAGATCCTGCAGCTCTAACACTGACTAGGATGTAATCCTGCCTGAAAGGAGCCTGCAGTCTGGTTAGAGAGGGAGAGAAAATGAGCATGAGGTCCTCCGGGATCAGAGAACAGGCTTGTAACCCCTCAATACCCGATATACTCAGGGCTGCAAAAGGCAAGGGACACAGCATGAGGCAGGACAGTGATTCTACCTCAAAGAAACCTCCATACTTCTTCCTGGCCTGGGCTCCCGGTATATGAATATTAAAGAAACAAGCCAGCCTTCACGCCGCACCCTGCCCGGGCCACCGGCGCCTCTCTGGGCGCCTGCACTGGCAGGTTTCTTCCAGGAAGGGCCTTCTCACGGGGCCAAGCCTGACTTCACGCGTCTGGGCTCTACGCGGCACCCTGCTCCTGGGCTGGTGCCCTGAGGAAGGTGTGTGGCCGTTTACCCAGTTTTCTTCATTACCACTAGCAGTTACAGAAGCTATTTCAATACTACTCACAGCAGCCCCCATCTTCCCAGGACATTGTCAGGTTCATTTACAAGGCAGCTTCTGGGACTCGGAAGGCAAGAACACATTCCCACCAAGTGGTCGTGGCAGCAGACAAGGATCTCCCCAGGATTCAGGATACTGGGTGAGACTCTAGGGGTCCGTAATGGACTCCAACGTGTGGGACGGGCAGGGCATGGTGGGGAGACGAGAGAGAGAGGGTCTCCAGGTGAGAATGAAGTGATGATCACTAAGGGAGGTGACTGTCCTCCTACTTCTCCCCTCTCTGGCCCTTGTCTGAGTAGGAGGAGGAGGAGGAAGAAGAGGGGCAGCCCACGATTCCTCTTCCCCCTGGAGACCAGCGAGCACTAGTGCCTGACTAGAGGACACAGCCTGGCTCTGTCCCTGTCCTCCTGCCCTCACCTTGTGCGGGGCTCTGGCGGGGAAGCTGGCAGGCAGTGGTTTCCTGGGCATGGCTGTCCTCTCGCTCCCCAGCCTGCAGAGCTCCCCAGCCTCCGGTCTCCAGCCAGAGAGGATGGCTGGGAAACAAAGGGCCCTCTGTGCTCAAGGCCAGTGCGCGCTGTCACACCCTGGACAGGGCAGAGCAGCCACCCTCACAAACAGGAAGCAGCACTGCTGTGCGTCCGCCCCCTTTCCACTTTGCAGTGTCTACCTTACAGCCACTTGGGGGTGAGAGCAGCTCTACTGTCTTCAAGGACGAGGAATCAGCACAGGCACAAACCGATCTCTGAGAGACGGTAGCAGTGACTTGGAAAGAAGGAAGACCTTCCTTTTCCTTACTTTCTGAAGGTTTGGATGTATTCCTATGTAGGGATCTCAAATAAAAACAGAACTATGTGTCCATTCGTTACACAAACAATGGATGCACACTCTGAGGTGAAAGAAAAGCACATTGTAGCTGTTTCTGGTTAAAACCCAATTATTTGGATTTTGGAGTTCTGGCTGGCTACTTGACCCCCTACTGGAGGCACGTTTCTTACCGTGAGAACTGTAGACACAATAGCAAACCCCAGCAAGCATGTCATATTTTCCCTTTCTGTGTCCAGTGCTGTGCTGAGGTCATTGGTATAGTCATAGTACAGCCACCATAGGACACTGCAGACAACTAGAAAGCAAAACACCGTGGGGTTCAGCACCTGCCATCAGATAGCCGGCCCCTCCACCCCACATCCTGACACGCGGGACCACATGTGGTCCAGCTCAGGCAGTAGGTCCCGAATCCCTAGGCTTTACAGCAAGACTGACCCTGTAAAGGAGCTGGACAGAGACAGGGCAGCCCTCCAAGGCCCCCCTCCAAAATCTGGGGTGCACTCTTATCTTTGGAAATGCAGTGGGGTGACCTCAGAATGAATACATGGCATCCTGCCAGCCCAGCCCACAAGCTAGGTCTGGGTGTGAGCAGGAAGGAAACTACACCAACAGGATGGTGAGAGGAACCACATTAGAGTCCACAGTCTGGAACCTCCCAATGAGCTCTGCTGGTGATAACGTCCACAGGACCCTGGGTAAGGGGTTGGCCCCGACAAAAACGGGCAGACACCTTCAATTGCAAATGCTCTGCATTTAGGCACTAAGAGCTACCTATGCCACACCACAGTGACTGGGGGGTCAGCTGTCTTTACTAGTTGTAGCTGGGAAAGCACCCCTTACTAGCCACAGTGCATGTCTTCCAGCCTGTGAGCCATGGGGCTCAAAGTGGCTGAGCTGATTAATGGGGGATGAAACACTGTAGCTGTACCAATGGCTAAAAATCTGAATACCCCAGACCAGCTGAAAAATGGCCCCTGCCTCTTGGACCCCCTCCCCCCACAATTCCTGGATGGCCTCAAATCCAGCAACGAATAGGGAAACAACGTGCATGGGAGACGGTCTCCAGGACCCTGCCCCAGCTTAGGGCCTGCATCTCTTCAGATGGGTCACAGCCTTTGCATGACAGTGTGGGCACCGACATGCTAATGGGTGATGTGCAAGTTCAGAAGAAATCCTTTAAGAGACACTGGAATTGTCTTTTAATGGACACCAGGTCACTCAACTGGCAGGCTCATTTCCGGGTGTAGTGCAGAAGAGACGACAGACTAGGAGTCATTTGAGAGACACAAGCTGCTCCCCTGTCCTCCCAGGGCCTGTCTTCCCATACGTAACTAGGTGGGGCTGGATGAGAAGACTCTCTAAGACTCCATTTAGCTTTAAAATCACAACTTTTAAGTTCTATACTTAACAGAAAGGCTCTTCATTTAATCAAAAAGAAATCAAGCAAGTGGAAATACTTACACAACAATCCCAAAATAACCAATGCGATGAAAGTGTGAACCAGAAGGGTGGTGATGACTCGGAAGGTGAACATCATGGCCAAAGACAAAGCTGAAAAGTAAGCAAAACACAGAAACTACAACAGCCAAGGTGTGAGGGCAATTAATGACTGAACCCCCCAAAGAGTGAGGGTTGAAGCACAGCTATGGTGAGCCAGCTTCTACAAGTACAAGCATTCTTCTTGAATTAAAAAAAATTGTTTTTAAAGCAGGTATTATATTATCAAATACCAAAAAGAGGTTTTTTTCCTTTAAGTCCAAATGAGCCATTTACAACTTTTTTATCATATGTCACTCTTCTGACTTCGTACTGGGCTTATGGAAAGCTCTCACTTCAAGGGTTCTCGGATATTTTTATTAAATAGGAAAGAGTAATGCCTTTAAAATGAAAATTTTAAGATTCTAATTATATGGTAAACTGTGTGTATATAAAAAAATCTGCATATTAATTTCCAATATTTGCATTTTTAAGCTTACAAATGTGTTCTAAGTATTATAGTGAATTAAAAATTCTAGTCTGCTTTTTGTTCTGAACAAGAAATCAGAATTATATATGGATGTTTTGCTGCAATGGTTAAGAACATGGGTTTGGAATTAGATCTGAGTTGAGTCTCACCTGTGCCACCTTCTCTACTAGATGTGTGGCCTTGGCCAAGTCATGTAGCCCCTCTAAGCCTCAGCTTCCTCTTCTACAAATGGCAACAGGCTTCTGCTGAGGTTTGAAATGGCCTAAGAGTAAGGATAATGCCTGACCCATTTGGGTCATAAGAACTCTGATAACTAGTTAAGTAAGCATCCAAAGTATTCAGGAATTAGTAACCTTTTGGTACTGAAATTATGGAAAATTTGGTTTGTGAACTGGCAAAATTATGTTAATATCTAACCAAAGAGTTTCCTTCAACCCAGAGGTGGGGAGACAGTCAGTGGGGCAGAGGGTAAATAGTGGGCCATTACTATTGCCCACAGCAGCAGTGTGTTAACTTGTTCAAAGAGAAAGTCATCCCTTCAAGGGGCTCATCATGCTGAAACTTAAAAAAATGGGAAGTCAAAGGGTTAAGAAGTGAGTAGTTGCTTCCACAAAGGCCTGGAAGAGGCATGTCCTGGCGCAAACCCTTGACCTGCCACAACCCAATGCAGGAATGTTCCTTGGAAGAGTTGGACACATCGGGCCATTGCCATCTGATGTTATTTGGCCTCAATACACACACCTCCTTCCAGTGCTCACCAAGTCTGCTCTGGCTTGCTTATGGGAAGGCCAGAAGACATGTGCTTCTGGTCCCTCTGACAGCTGTACTTTTTCTGGTCAGTTCATAAACTAGCCATCTGCTCTGCACATCCATCTTTACACAGAGCATAGGACCAGCCACTAGATCAGGGTCACTACATTAAGGCGCCCCCACCTAGTGAGGCCTCCCAGCAAAGAGCCAGGTGCTCTTCCCCCAGTTCCTATCCCCTCTCCCACTTGAATTTGAAACACTGAAAATATACCTATAAAGAAAATATACAAAATGAAATTTCATATTTAAGAGGCTAACTTTCATTGTACAACACACAAAAGTGTGAGAAACTTGGGCAATACATAAATTGTCATGAAATAAAATGAACTGAAAATTACCTAATGAGAGGATACACAGGCCAAGGATTGTGTCTCTTCCTGACATTATTCCACTCAGTATTCGATGGAGAGTGTCAACATCATTTACCAAAACAGATGCAAACAGGGAATAGCATTCCGGAGTTTGAGGGATGCAGCGGTTAAACAAGGGAAAAGACTTGCTAAAAATAACAAATGGAATAGTAAAGAGGTTTGTTTAATTACTTATCTTAAAAAAAAAAAAAGATGTTTAAAATTCTCAATATATGCAGTAATAAAAAAAGGTTTATCACCCTGTGCACAAAGTATCTCTTAGAAAGCCAGGCAGTTGTGCTGCTACAGTGATTAGCTGATGCTCTGGATGGGAAATGATTATGGGGACTCCTAGAAACCAGACACCTACACTTGGGGAGCAACCTTGCTGATTCTCATGCCTCTTCCTAGACACAAACTACCAACTCCAACACAAGAATCTCATCTCATATGGTTAGGTCTAAGATTTACTTCAAATTAATTTTTGTGTATGAGGTAACAGTCCTTACACAAAATGACCTGAGTCATTTTTCCCAATGTCATTCCACTTATTTCTGCATCATCTGCTGAAAATTCTTTCTCGCATGAAACTGCTTTGATTCTTTCATTAAAAATCACTGACCATGTATATGCATTACAGTTCCATTTCTAGTCTCTCTATTATGGTCCATTTACCTATTTCTTTTCATTCTAACACCACATTGTCTTAATCACTGTAACTTTATAATCAGCCTTGAAATCAGGTGGTGTGAGCCCTCTAATTTTTTCTTCTTCAAGAGGTTTTTTGTGACTCTAGGTCTTTCCCTTTTCTCTATTTTTCAGAATGAACTTGTCAATTTCTACAAAAATTATATTGGAAGGATTGTGTTAAACCTAAAGAACAATTTGGGGAAAAGTGACATATTAACAATATTAAAAAATTCCAATTTGTCAAGAAAGAATATTTCTGTACTTATTTAGGTGTTAAAGTCTTCTAGGCTATGGCTTTAAGTTTTCAATTGAGGTCTTCCATATTTTCTGTTAAATTTATTCCTGAGTATTGCATATTTTGATGCTGCTGAAGATAGACTTAAAAATTTTATTTCCTCTTTCTGCTCTTGAAGGTTTGGGTTCAGGCTGAATCCAGTGCCCAGGACAGCATGTGATCTTGGGTCACGCAGCAGTTGCAATCAGTATTGCCCTCACAGCCCGGTGAAACCTATGGCTTCCCCTGCCTCCCTCCCAAAGCTCGCTCTCCCACTCCAACTCCACCTAGAACCTGCAATCAGCAGCAAAAAAGGAACCTGCCATTATACTGAGCCACAAACAAGGCTACGTCTGCTCTTTTCCCCACAAACCCTGCCCCCACCCTTCCAGCTGAAGGTGGCAACAGGGTTCAGGAAGACTGCAACACACGGGTGCAACAACTCTGGCCTGCACTGGGAGTCCAGAGGCATAGTATATTATCACCCACTGCATCCTCCCAAAGAAGAGGTAAACTGAGATCAAGGTGACTGGATTGAAGTAGAGAAGCCCACCTCTCAGGGAATTTCCCAGTGTGAGAAGACTGAATAGACAAGAGAAAATACTGTAAAACACAGCAGCACCAACTAGGAAGAGAAAGACAGACCTCTATTTGCCAGGGGAAAAGTCCCTATGCCCAGAAATAGAACAATGAGTGCCCTAGGAAAAACGCTGCACAGAAAAAGAAAACTCTCCAGCAAAGGAACGGGAAGGTAAGGAATCTCTAAATGACACAGAATTCAAGACTACAATTCTAAAAACACTCAGAGAGATAAAAGAAAATTGGTGGAGCACACAAATTGGTGGGAGCTAAATGATCCCAGAAAGGAAATCTGTGAACAAAACAAATACTTTAACAAAGAAACTGAAACTATAAAAGAAAAACCAAATAGAAATTCTGGAGATAAACAATGCAATAAAAGAAATGAAAACGGAATTAGCTAGCATAGGAAGCAGGGCTGACCAGTTGGAGTAAAGAATTAGTGATTTAGAAGGTAGGAATATGGAATTGTCACAGAAGGAAGGAGAGAGAGATATGAGAGTCAAAAGAAATGAAAAAACTACACAAGAGATTTGTAACACCATTAGAAAGAACAACATAAGAATAATAGGAGTACCAGAAGGGGAGGAGCAGAAATCCACAGAGAGCTCATTCAAACAAACAGTAGATGAGAACTTTCCAAACCATTGGAAAGAACTGGAACCTCAAATTCAAAAAGAAAACAGGACCCCTAACTAGCTGAATTCTAGCAGACCTTCTCCAAGGCACATTATACTGAAAATGTTAAAGTTCAAGGACAAAGAAAGAATTCTCAAGGCAGTCTGGGAAAGAGGAACATAATTTATAAAGGAAAGCGCATCAGGCTGTCATCAAATTTCTCAGTAGAAACTTTAGAAGTTGAGAGGGAATAGAATCAAATATTCAAAATATGAAAAGTGAGAAATTACTAGTTATGAATAATTTATTCAGCAAAGTTATCCTTTAGATATGAAGGAGGAATAAAAGACCTTTTCAGACATACAGAAGCTGAGGGAATTTTCTAGCACAAAGCCAACGTTACAGGAAATACTGAAGGAGGCTATTTGACCTGAAACAAAAAGTTAAAATAAATGGGGAAAAGTGGTGCATAAAAACATAAAAAGAGAGGAAGTAATGGTATAAATTTCCAAAACAGAATGGAGATGAGACGTATGCTTAAGAAAAGGAGCCACTGATGCGTTATTTGCAAATATTTTCTCCCATTCAGTTGGCTGTCTCTTTGCTTTGTTTATGGTTTCTTTTGCTGTGCAGAAGCTTTTTAGTTTGATATAGTCCCATTCATATATTTTTGCTTTTACTTCCCTTGCCTTTGAGGTCAGGTTCATGAAGTCTTCCTTGAGTTCTAGGTCTGTAAGTTTAGTACTAATGTTTTCTTCTATACAGTTTATTGTTATAGGTCTTATATGAACTAAACCAACACTTCTCCCACAAAGAAATACAAACAGCCAGCAGACATATGAAAAAATGCTCATCCTCATTAGCTATCAGGGAAATGCAAAATCAAAACCACAATGAGATACCACCTCACACCTGTGAGAATGGCTATTATCAACAAGACAAGGAATAACAAGTGCTGGAGAGGCTGTGGAGAAAAAGGAACTCTGGTACACTGCTGGTGGGAGTGCAAACTGGTACAACCACTGTGGAAGGCAGTGTGGGGGTTCCTCAGAAAATTGGGAGTGGAGTTACCATTTGACTCAGCAATCCCCCTTCTGGGGATCTACCTAAAAAACTTTGTCTGCAAAGACTTATGTACCCAAACGTTCACTGCAGCACTGTTCACAGTGGCCAAAACATGGAAACAACCAAAGTGCCCTGAGACAGATGACTGGATAAAGAAGCTGTGGTACATATACACAATGGAATACTACTCAGCTGTAAGAAACGATGAAATATTGCCATTTGCAACAAAATGGATGAACCTGGAGATCATCATGCTTAGCAAATAAGTCGGACAGAAAAAACAAAAAACTGTATGACTTCACTCATATGTGGAATATAAAACTATAAGCAACAAAGAAAAAAATGAACAAATAACCCATGGACACAATCAATAGTTTAATGTTTATTTGGGGATGAGTGGGGAGGGGAGGGGGTGGAAGAGGAGGGAGGGGAAGCTAAATATAAGGTGATGGAAAGAGAAGTCACATTAGGTGGTGAACTTATTATACAACAAGTTGACAATGCACTGTAGAGTTGTATGCCTGAAACCTATGTAATCCTTGCTAACAGATGTCACCCCAATAAGTCCAACCATAAAAATAAATTTAAAAAGAAAAAAAAAGGAGCCACTATATATATGCAACTTTCTTTTTCATAAACATCACGACAACTACTCTAAAAACCCCTCAGAACTAAAACACACAGCCCAAAACAAAACAGGAAACAGAAGGAAAAATCATAGAATACCATCAAACTGAAAACACTGACAGTGAGAAAAAAAGCAAAGAAGAAATAGAGACGCCAAGCTACCAAAAATCAGAAGATAAAATGGTTATAGGAAATCCTCACATATGAATCATTACCCTAAATGTAAATGGACTGAACTCATCAATAAAAAGACATAGGGTAGTAGACTGGATTAAGTAACAAAACCCACCCATATGCTGTCTCCAAGAGACACACCTCAGCCACACAGACAAACAGAGACTCAAACTGAAATGGGGGAAAACAATATACCAAGCAAATGGCTTCCAAAGAAAAGCAGGGAGAGCCAAGCTTATATCTGATGAAACAGACTTCAGGGTAAAAAAAAATTAATGAGAGAAAAATATGGGTATTTCATTAATGATAAAGGGAACAATCCAACAAGAAGACATGACACTCATTAATATATATGCCCTCAATCAGGAAATACCAAAATTTACAAACCAATTACTACCAGATCTAAAAGGAAAAACTGACAAAAACACAATTATAGTAGGGGACCTAAACACCCCCTTGACAGCCATGAACAGATCATCCAAACAGAAAACAAATAAGAAAATATTAGCTTTAAATGATACATTATAGCAACTGGACTTAATTGACATTTATAGGACACTCCATCCTACAACACAAAACTACACCTTCTTTTCTAGTCCACATGGAACATGCTCAAGGATAGACCACATGCTGGGACACAAAAACAGCCTCAGCAAATTCAAGAAGACTGAAATAATACCAAGTGTATTTTCAAGCCACAAAGCTTTGAAACTGGAGACCAACTGCAAAACGAAAACAGAAAAACACCACATAAATGTGGAGATTAAACAACATGCTATTTAAAAATGACTACATCAAAGAAGAAATAAAAAAAGAGATTCAAAAATACATAGAAACTAATGACAATGAAAATACAACATACCAAAACTACTGGAATGCAGCAAAAGCGGTACTAAGAGGGAAATTTATATCATTACAAGCCTATCTCAAGAAATAAGAAAAATCACAAATAAACTGCCTAACATCCCATCTTAAAGAACTAGCAAAAGAACAACAACAACAAAAAAGCCCAAAGTCAGCAGAAGAAGGAAATAATAAAAATTAGAGAACTAAATGAAATAGAGAATGGAAAAACAATAGAAAAAAATTAATGAGACAAAGAGCTGGTTCTTTGAAAAAAAAAATCAATAAATTTGAGGGAGTTCCCTGATGGTGTAGTGGCTTAAGGCTTCGGTGTTGGCGCTGTCAGCGCTGCGGCCTGGGTTCAATTCCCAGTCAGGGAGCTACCCACATACCAAAAAGCAAAATAAATAAATAAATAAATAAATAAATAAATAAATAAATTTGACAAAACCCTGCTTAGGTTAACCAAGGACAAAAAGAAAAGACACAAATAACTATAATGAGAAATTATGACTGATACCACAGAAATACAAAGGATTATAAGAAAATATTATGAAGGACTTTATGCCACGAAATTTAACAACCTAGAAGAAATGGACGAGTTTCTAGAAACATATAGTCTATCTAAACTGGATAATCTAAATAGACCAATCAACAATAAGGAAATTGAAACAATCATCCAAAACCTCCCAAAAGCCAAATGCCCAGAACCAGATGGCTTCACCAATGAGTTTTACCAAGCATTCAAAGAGGAATTAACACCTATCCTCCTCAGACTCTTTCAAAAAACCGAAGAGGCAATACTTACCAACTCATTCTATGAGGCCAACATTACGCTAATACTAAAAAAACTGGTAAGGATAACACATACAAAAAAGAAAACTATAGACCAATATCTCTGATGAGCACAGATAAAAAAAATCCTAAACAAAACACTAGCAAATAGACTACAACAATGTATTATAACATTATATATCACAATCAAGTGGGATTTACCCCAGGAGCACAAGGATAGTTCAACATATGCAAATCAATCAATGTGTACACCACATGAACAAAGTAAAAGATAAAAATCATATGATTTTATCAATTGATGCAGAAAACACATTTGACAAAATACGACATCCATTTATGATCAAAACACTAAATAAAATAGGTATAGAAGGAAAGTATCTCAACATAATAAAGGCCATATATGACAAGCCCTCAGCTAATATACTGAATGGGAAAAAGCTGAAGCCTATTCCCCTAAAATCAGGAAAAAGACAGGGATGCCCCCTGTCACCACTGCTATTCAACATAGTACTGGAAGTTCTAGCCACAGCAATCAGGCAAGAGGAAGAAATAAAAGGCATCCATATTGGGAGAGAAGTTAAACTGTTACTTTTTGCAGATGATATAATCCTTTATATAAAAAATCCTAAAGACTCCACGAGAAAATTATTAGAAACAATAAATGAATACAGTAAAGTTGCAGGATACAAAACCAACATACAAAAATCAATTGCATTTTTATATACCAACAATGGAACTTCAGAAAAAGAAATGAGAAAAACAATACCTTTTGCGATCACAACAAAAAGAATAAAATACTTGGGAATAAACTTAACAAAGGACTTATGCACTGAAAACTAAAGACACTACTAAAAGAAACTGAAGAGGACCCAAGAAATGGAAAGACATTCCAAGTCCATGGATTGGAAGAATCAACATAGTTAAAATGACCAAATTATCCAAAGCAATATATAGATTTAATGCATTTCTCATAAAAATTCCACATTCTTTTGAGAAATAGAGTTAAAAAATCATCAGATTTGAATGAAACCATAAAAGACCCCAAATCACCAAAGCAATCCTACAAAAAAAGAATAAGGATGGAGGCATCACACTCCCCAATTTCAATCTATACTACAAAGTGTCAATAATCAAAACAGTTTAGGATTGGCAAAAAAATACAGCCATACAGACCAATGGAACAGAATAAAAAACCCAGAAATAAAACCACAAATATATGGACAGATAATTTTTGCCAAAGGAGTGGAAAATATACAATGGGTAAATAAAAGACTCTTTGATAAACGGTGCTGGGAAAATTGGAAAACCACATGCAAAAGAATGAATCTGAACTGCGAACTGTCACCATACACCAAAATTAACTCACAATGTGGGTCTTATTAACAGAAGACCCGAAACAATAAACTGTATAGAAGAATACATCGGTACTAAACTTACAGATCTCAGGTTCAGGGAGGGTTTCATAAACCTGACCTCAAAGGGAAGGGAAGTAAAAGTATAAATAAATGAATGGGGCTATATATCAACTAGATGTTTCTGCACAGCAAAAGAAACTATAAACAAAGCAAAGAGACAGCCAACCAAATTGGGAGAATATATTTACAAACAATGCATCTGATAAGAGGCTAATATTTAAAATATATAAAGAACTTGTACAACCCAACAACAAGAAACAAACAATTCAATTAAAAAATGGGCAGAGGAGCTGAACAGACATTTCTCCCATGAAGACATAAAAATGGCCAACAGATACATGAGAAAATACTCAAATTCACTAGCTATTAGGGAAATGCAAATCAAAACCACAAGATACCACCTCACACCTGTTAGAATGGCTGTTATCAACAAGACAAGGAATAACAAGTGCTGGAGAGGATGTGGAGAAAAAGGAACTCTCAAAACACTGCTGATGGGAATGAAAACTGGTACTTCTATGGAGGGCAATATGGAGGTTTCTCAAAAAACTAAGAATAGAGTTACCATATGACTTGGCAATCCCCTTCTTGGGTATCTATAACAAAAATCTGAAAACCTCAGTTTGCAAAGGTATATGTACTTCAATATTCACTGAAGCACTATTCATGGTGGCCAAGTCATGGAAACAGCCGAAAGATGACTAGATAAAGAAGTTGTGGTACATTTACATGATGGAATACTACTCAGCCATAAAAAGAATGCAATAGAGCCATTTATGACAACATAGATGGACCCTGGGCTCACTATGCCAAGCAAAAAAAGCCAGACAGAAAAATAAAAAGAACTACATGATTCCACTCACATGTGGAACATAAAATTGAAAACAACGAACAAACAAAAACTCATGGACACAGTCAATATTTAGTGGTTACCTGAGAGTAAGTGGGGAGGGAGGTCGGGGAGAAGAGGACTCAAATATATGGTGATGGAAAGAGAACTGACCCTGGTGGTGAACACATAATGCAACACATGGATGACGCACTGTAGAATTGTACACCTGGAACCTATGTAATTTTTACTAACCAATGTTACCCCAATAGATTTAACAATAATAAAAAGGAATCTAACAGTACTAGGGCTCATAACCAGATATGTTTTTAATTTTAAAATGCAGAATTAGTCTGAAAATAATTAACGATGTTGACTATGTAAAAAAAAAAATGTCAGTTTTTGAAATAATCCCTTTTAAAAATTGTGCCTTTGCTTTGTTAGCAACTAAAATATCTGCTTGGTTTGCATATTGAGTTATCCAGCATAAGCCTTCCTTTACATGTTCATTTTACCGTACATTGAGAATTAAAGTTATATTTAGAAAGGAAAAAAATTTTATTTCCCAATTATTTGCTGCTAGTATACACAAATTCAATTTGACCTTGTATCTTGCAATTTTGCTAAATTCACTTAGTTATTTTTAAATTCCTTTGGGTTTTCTTATTTTATTTCAAAATCAATTTTATTACAGCCAAAGCAGTGGAATTAACTATACATAATAAACTATTATACATACAAGGGCTGTCCAGAAAAAATCCAGACATAAGGCCTCTATTTTTCATATTAATTGACTGGATACTTTCTGGACAGCCCTTGTGTATATGTGTATGTGTGTATGTATGTGTGTACACACACTTTTTAAATTATAGAGGATAAAGTTTATTTTAGCAAATAGTGTTAAAATTAAAGTTGTATATATTCCAACATTCTTAATTTGGTATAGGTGTGACATTTTCTTCCTTTCCTGTGTTCTGCTAAGTCTCCATAATCTAAACCCCTTTATAAAATTGGTATGTTGAAATTCAGCTTTACTGTTTTCCACAGAGAGGCTAAGTAACCTTTGGATCATCTATGTAAATAATTAGGTCATCTGTAAATAACGATAGTTTCATTTCTTCCTTTTTCCTTACTTTATTGCAATTCGTAGGACCTCCATTACAACGTTGAGTGGAAGTGGTAAGAGCAGATATCCTTGCCTTATTTCTAATCTTAGGCGGACCAACTGTTCACCATTAAGTATGATATTCATTGTAGATTTCTCATAGATGAACTTAATATGACTGAGAAAGTAATGACTTATTCCCAGCTTCCTCATTATTCTCAAGGTTCTTGCTCAGAATTCTGGTTTTGACCTTCAGGAAATACTAAAGCTCAAGTAGAATATTCAAATTCAGGTCAACTTGTGAGTGTGGAGACTTGAACACTGGTGAGCCAATGGTAGCAGCACAAGTAGGCATACGGTGTAACTACTGTGTGAAGAAACAGCTTCTTCTCACTCCTGCACTGTGATTGCTACCAACTTTCTTCTGGTAGATGAGATCATGTGAGCTGGAATGTCTTCTCTAAAAGGTTGAACTGTAGCTTCCCTTGTATCATCTGAATCATGAAGCTTCTAAGAGTGATCCTAAGGATAGAGCTATGGAATTTCTGTCCAAACTTCAAATGCTTTTCGAAGGAATTTTCTTTTCCCTTATGAAAAACAGAACACTGGCACCTATTCAAATTCCAGTCTTAAGTTATAATTACAGTATTTTTAAATTGCACTCTGTACATACATACAGCAGGCTGTTTTCACCCGAAGAACAGGATATTTTCCTCCAGTGACAAAAATACAGTGGACTCTCAGTTAACCAGAACCCTTGGGGATAGGGAGATGCCAAATAAACATAAGTAGACTCTCCACTAACCAGAACTCAAGCAACTGGTATTTTCAAACAACATTATTGCCAGTTGCTTGAGATTTTTGCCAGTTGCCTATGGAGAGTCTACTGTGTATGTTAGAAAAGCATGTTATCTACCTTACTAAATATTACTGGGGGGTGGGGCGGGAAACATAAAAAAAGAGCTAATATAGTAGTGACACATTAATAATATACCATAGTTTACTTAAGTAGCCCTCCATTGCCAGCCATTGTTTTCAGTCTTTTGCTATTACAAAACTGCAGTGAATAAGCCTGTAGATTAAATTTCTAGAAGTAGAAATTCTTGACTAAAAGGTATGCACACTCATCTCTGATGAATATTGACGAATTGTCCTATTTTCCCACACCCTTGCCAATACAATGCTTTATCAAACCTTCAAGACATGCTGCCAGTCTAAGAGCTAAAAATGTTAGAGTCTTAAATGGAATCTTCCCTATCATGAGGGAGGTCCAACCTCTTTTTGTATGTTTTAAAAACATCATGTTTTTTGTTTTGAAACATCTATATTCTTATCTCATTTTTACAGAGACATTGGCCTAATAAAAGTTGATTAGTAAGACCCCTTATAGAGAAATTAGCCCTTTTTATATGAATTGCAACTTATTTGCCTGTTAATTTAGTCTCTGATGTTTTTGTCATGCAGAAATATTTGTTTTTAAGGCACCCAAATTTTTCAATTTTTTGTTTTATGTTTTCTGAGTTTTAAGTCATAGTTACGAGCTTGTCTTACTTTCAAGTTATAAAATAATTCTTCCATGGCTTCTAGTACTTTCTGTGATCTTTAATCCATTTGAAATTTATCCATAAAGGCAGGAGGTATGGCCCCAGCTTCTCCCCCCGGATGCCTAACCAGTGTCCCAACACCACTTGTTTAATAGTCCATCTTCCTGTTACTGATTTGAGATGCCACTTTCAGCATGTACGAAATTCCTGTAAGCATTCGGGTATTTTCCT
Organism: Lyroderma lyra; assembly: GCA_004026885.1. NCBI lineage: Eukaryota > Metazoa > Chordata > Mammalia > Chiroptera > Megadermatidae > Lyroderma > Lyroderma lyra. Next base: position 85,891 of record PVJL010006068.1, read on the forward strand.
GGATTATCTAGTATTTTCCATTGATCTTTCTACACCTGAACTAGTACCACAGTATTTTAATAATTAAACTTTATAGTATGTTTAAAAAACTGGAAGGGCTAGTCGTCTTCATTGTTTTTCTTTTTCAGATTTTCCTTGGCTATTCTTGTTTTTTGGTTTGTTTTTTTTTTAATTTTCCTTACAAACTTTCAAATCAGCTTATTTAGTTTCTGAAAAAAATCCTGTTGTTATTTTTATTGCAATCATAATAAATTTATAGCTCAACTGCAGGAGAAATTACCATCTTTATAACAGGAGAAATTACCATCTTTATAACACTGAATTGTACTATCAAGAACACAGGGAGTTCCCTGGTGGTGTAGTGGCTTAAGGCTTCAGTGCTGTCAGCACTGCGGCCTGGGTTTGATTCCCAGCCAGGGAGATACCCACATTAAAAAAAAGGCAAAAAAAACAAAACACAGCCTGTTTTTCCATTTGTTCAAGTTTTCTTTGTACCAGAAACCAGTAAAGTTTTCTTTCTGTGGTGCTTATTCACTTGTTGTCCCTTTCTAGGGAGATATATATATATATATATATATATATATATATATATATATATATATAATGTTTTTTCCCCTTGCTGTGGTAAAAGGCATCTTTAAAATAAATACATGAATGAGATAGATTTCAGTATATTAATCTTGTTTCCTGCCACCTAAATAAAATAAGTTCTTTTACCATTTATAGTTTTTCAGTTAATTTCTTACCACCTGCAGAGTAATTTTACCTCTTACCTTCCAATTTTTAAACCTCTAATTTCTTTTTCTTTTCTATTACTAAACAGTTTCAACATCAACAAATTTGAATTGTTTTGAAAGCAAATGTTTTCTGAACTTTCATTTAGCATTTCTGAAAAATAGGGTCTAATATAGATTGAATGCCTGATATGTCATTTTATTTGTTTTTTCCCCAAATACAATTTTCCATATGTAAGACCTTAATTTTGTCAACATGGTTTCTTTTTTCCTTAATTCATTTTTATTGACTTTTTGGGGTGACATCTGTTAACAAGGATTATATAGGTCTCAGGCATACAATTCTACAGTGCATTGTCAGCTTGTTGTATAATAAGTTCACCATCTAATGTGACTTCTCTTTCTATCACCTTATATTTAGCTTCCCCTCCCTCCTTTCCCACCTCCTCCCCTTTCTCCCCTCTCTAACCCACTTGTCCCCAAATAAACATTAAACTATTGATTGTGTCCATGGGTTATTTGTTTGTTTGTTCATTTCTTTTCTCTTTGTTGCTTACAGTTTTATATTCCGCATGTGAGTGAAGTCATACAGTTCTTTGTTTTTTCTGTCTGGCTTATTTCACTAAGCATGATGATCTCCATCAACATGGTTTCTTAACTATGGTACTTTTTAGGTATTTACTAACCCTGTGCTGGTAAAGAATGACCCATCTGAGACCTTAGGCTGAAGACAGTCATGGTAAAGTGAAGGTCACCCCTGGTAGGTGGCTACCAGTTGCCCACTAAATACTTAATTAGCTTGGGTGGGGAATGTGTCTTTTGGCCACAGACTGTGATTTCTTCCCCACTGCTGCTTTTCCTTTCCCTACAAGCAAAGCCACTCAAAGTTGCAGAAGTAATTTGGAAAGCTGATTCTATATTTAGAGGACCTGTTGAAATTCATCCAAGTGAACAATGCATAGGCACCTATGCAGGAGGCTAGAATGTGAATTTACTGGAGGGAAAAACCTAAGCCTTTCAGATTTGAAATACACAGGCAACTCAAAATACACTATTACATAGAACACCAGAGGGAAAAAGATCTGCTTGCTGTTATCTTCTGAAGTATTTTTTCACTGCTCTTAAAAGCTCATACGTAGATACACAAACCTTCTTGATATTTAGCCATTGCTCTAAAAGGGTGTGTTACATCTCATGTGATCGATGAAGAAAGAAGAAACAATTGGTTTAGTCAAAAAGAGGTATTTAGAAAATGTACTTTGGCCCTATAGCCACACTTCTCATGTTTTCAAGCTTTTCACTCTTGGCGCAGCTCTTCTATGATAAATACAATCCAGTCCATCTTAAAACAAACACTTGCTTGTGCAGGAAAAGGAAACAGAGCCCTCCAGGTTCTGTCTATCTGCCTAAATCCATCCAAGAAAGGCTGGTCAATAAGCAGTTTTGCCCTCACTTGAAAAGTTAGTACTGGAAAGGTCTGCATTTAAAGGGTGAAGAGGACTGGCCTGAGAGGTAGAGAGTTGGTGGTGCATGGTATGGGGAGCCCCCACCCCACCCCCTGCCACTTAGGTGTGAGCCCAAGGAGGCCATTTGCCTGGCCAAAAGACACCAATGGAGACTGGCCTGTCTGTTTTGGGTTATAGAAATAAATGTGCAGGCTGTATGAATTTGAACACCAGCAATTTCACAACCTGAACCCGGGTGTCTTTGCTTCACTTTTCTCAGCTATAAAATAGAATGAAAACGATACCTCCAGCACAGAGGCACTGTGAGGTCCAAGTAAATTTATGAACATCAAGAGCCTAGAGAAGTACTAGACAAGAACCAAAAGCTCGCTAAATGCTCGCTTTTATCATCTTCGATACCAAGTTTCCTATAGAGTTACAGCTGTCATCCCATTTATAGTAAGAGGAGAATTGATCCAACTATGGTTAAACATTCCATTCTCTTTCGATTCCTTCTGCAGGTACAGTTAGTTACAAAGAGTGTTCTTTAAAAAATCCTTCTCAAAAGGCAAATACTACACAATCTCATTTATACAAGATTGGACAATTATTTTTGCAAACTCATTCTAGAAAAAGTGCTACATACCTCATTGCTGCGTATCACTGCGATCACCTTCCAAGTACTCCCCTTGGGAAGCTCTGCACCGACGCAAGAATCTAATCCACTCTTGAAAGCAATTCTGGAACTCTTTTTCTGGAATGACCATCAGAGCTGTCGTCATACCCAAAATCTGACAATTAAGTTTGCAAACTTGGCACTGTGCGCTTATGTTGGCAGCAGGTACAAACAACTCAGTCAGGTTTTATAACCTTGGTATATCTGTGTCTCACAGCTGTGTTCATGTTGAATGAGTGGCATTCATTATTATTGTTGCATGTTTTTGTGTGCTGTTGTGAGAATATCGGAGCTTGAATTAGAGCAACAAACAAACTTTAAATTTCTTGTTAAACTTGACAAGAGTGAAAGCGAATTCAGGGACATGTGGAGAGTCGAAGTGTGCCAAGACCTTTTCGAGAGGCAAGACAATGTTTTGGGCCACGTTATCACTGGTGATGAAACATGGGTGTACCAATACGACCGTGAAACAAAGCATTAAAGTGCACAATAGAAGTCAGACAATTCTCCACAACCCCAAAAAATTCCATCAGTCCAAATCAAGAGTCAAAATGATGTTACTAACCTTTTTTAATATTGGAGGGATTGTTCATCATGAATTTGTACCAACTGGACTAACAGTCAACCAAGTTTACTATTTGGAAGTGCTGAAAAGACTGTGTGAAAAAGACAGAAGTGACCTGAACTTTTTGCCAACTCATGGCTCTTGAATCACAAGAATGCAGCACCAGATCACACGGCACTGTCTGTCAGTGAGTTTTTAGCCAGTAAACAAGTAACTATTTTGGAACACCCTCTCTACTCACCTGATCTGGCCCCCACGGACATTTTTCTTTACCTGAAGATAAAGGAAATATTGAAAGGAAGATATTTTGATGACAATCAGGACATCAAGGGTAATATGGTGATAGCTCTGGTGGCTGCTACAGAAAGAGTTCCAAAATTGCTCTGAAGCATGGACTAGGTGCTGGCATCCGTGCAGAGCTTCCCAAGGGGAGTACTTCAAAGTTGACCATAATGATATTCAGCAATGAGGTCTGTAGCACATTTTTCTAGGATGAGTTCACAAACTTAATTGTCAAACCACATATATTTCATGTGGCCCCTCATCTCTTGCTTGGTTTGGTATACATTAGATTTCTAGTATAGTTCCACAAATGCCTCTTTCTCCCCTGCAATTAAATTGTACCATTTCGTTTGTCGTGGTAGCACAGGGAGTGAGTTAGCTCTGGCAGTAGTGACAAATTCAGGAATGTTGGTTTTCTCAGGTATCAAGGAAATCTGATGTGCTTTATAGAGATTGATTCAATAAGTGTTATTAGAAAAAAATAAGTCAGTTTTGTAGAAGCAGAGACTAGAATGGTGGTGGCCAGGGGCTTGGGGGACATGAAGAAATAAATGATGGTACAAGGATGTAAAGTTAAAAAAAAATCCTTCCCTTTTTAAATACTTTCCTTCAAACTATTAAAATATTGTAGTTTTTTTTTTTTTGGGGGGGGGTTGTCTGTTATGTTTCTTTGAGACATTTTTATAACAGGTGACACCACACAGAATTTAAAAAATGAAAAATGGAAAAATGCAATTGGGTACTCACCTCTGCAAATAATTCTCTCCTCTTTCAGTTGCTTTATAACATAAAGTATTTCTTTTTGAAAAGAATGCCACAAGGATGTTAATTATATTCTTCTTCCTATTCATTTACAACCTATACAAGTTATTTTTTAGCACCTGCTAGGTCAGCATTTTCAAGCTTCACTTGCAACCCATTAGAAGATAATGAAATAAATTACTTTAAAAAAAAAATAAAATAGGAACTATGATTGTGAGTCATATGTAGTAAGGGGGAATCTTTTTTTGTAGGACTGCTGTTTCTGTTCTAGATACGTAAGTATGTATGAGGGGATGTGTATACTGGGGTTGTGATGTAATAAATTTGTTACTATGGGTCCTAACCAAGAGTTTGATAATCACTGTACTAGACAGTTGGCACAATGTCTTGTTCTACTTAAATTATTGCTCAGAGATTTTGCACAGAAGTTTCATTCCTTTAAACATATTTATAATTTTCAAAAGAATGGTAATACAAAGTCAACCCAAGTCCCCCTTCAGTACATGTCAGCATCCTGACAGTGGCACTGATCATTAATTGCATTTTTCCGCTTCTCCACAGTGACAATGTGAGCCATTGTCCTGACGATGCATCCGCTGCTTCATCATTACAGCTTTATCCTACGACTATCTGCCAGGTGCCTCCTGTGAGCCAGGTCCTACTCCAGCTGACAGGAAGACGTGAGACCCTGAAAGGAGGTCAGCAAGTGGTTTCCTGAGAAGGACCTGTTTTCTGTTCTCATTGAGAAGATGCAGTGGCCACTTGGCCTGGCACATCTAGGTCTGTTTCTCACGGAGAAACTTTAAAAACTAACAATGCCCGGTTGCAATAAAGAAGCAAAAGTCAACGATTTCTACTTTGTAACAAAGAGTAGGAGGAGAAAAAATGCACACACACTACTTTATGAAACCACTCAGTAACAACTCACATATTACCTTTGCTAGCTCTAGTATTGTCATGTGAGGATTCCCTTGATCTTTACTGTCTGTTCAGTTCTCTCCTTCGTTAGCCTGGTTCCTACTCCATGGTCTGACGCGGGCATTGCCAGTAATCCTTCCTGGTGTCTCCCTGGTTTCCTGCAGACGGTAAGCTCCCTGCTGGCAGGGGTTCTACCTGCTAGCTCCTTGGTGCTTCCCACAGTATCCAGAAGAGTAACAGATATGCCCCAAATACCCAATCGCTGTGTTGATGGATGAAAAAGTATAGAAGCTTTTTACCTTGGAGGAACTGGCAGCGTGGGGCACAATGAGTCTGCATGTGGATTTTGGGTATAGTTGGTGGAATTCAAACTGTAAACACACAGGAAGGACCCTGGAAGCAGAAGACAAACAGACTGTATCATTTTCCTATATTGTGCCCGTGTTTCCAGCAGGTGCAGTCAGGAAACCATAGTCATTCTGCAATACTGGTATGCAGAATAAATCACTCCCAGAATAAATCCCTCAGATCTAGAAAATACGTCTATGAGTGACCTGGAGACAAGAAGGATAAGCATACTGTCTGAGATCACGTTAGGTCCTCTCTTTCTTACTCTCTCTAAAAGCTCGAATTCACAACTAAAATGATTGATACTATCATTATATGGTTGGTACTAAATCGATTTGAAGGTTAGTTATTGTACAGGCTTGATATTTTCAACCCAGCCTTGTAAATGACTTTTTAAGTCATTTACACCATTTCAGAAGCAGATAAAGCTGGCAGTGGGTTGCCTCCAATTTCTTTTATTTTCCTTTGCTTGTTTAATCCTTAGAACATATTTAAAAAGTGGGCTCAGCACAATATACTTCAGTTAAAACTATCCCACTGGTAGCCACAGGCCCCAACATTTTAATGAAAGAACATACTTACTGGCAATTCAGCAGGAAGCCTGAAGGTGCCTCTCTAGGACTGGAGGTGCCCACACACACACAGAGCTCTCTGACCCTGTCTGACCTCACCGGCAGGCCCTGAATGTCTGCCGTCTATATTCCCCAGCTGTGAGCTGGAGCTTCCACATAAACTGGAATGAAACTGAACTGAACAAGCTCAAGAGACAATGTTACGGCTTTTTCCATGTAAGAAGAGTCCCCCACAAAGGAAGACAATTTCCACCTTTCCAGAGAAAGCAGGGTCAGGGTACACTGTCTCATGTAAGTCTGCACAGGTTACCCCAAGCTCGTGGTGCCTACCACTGTTCTTTGCAAAGAGCTGGACCTCTTCCAGGGTATTGAGCTGCTCTTCAGGACAGCTGGATACACACAGGGCAGTGGAAACAAGCCTCCCATCCTTGACTTCCAGATTGCAGGAATTCATAAAGAACACATGTCTAGGAAGCAGAAGGAGAATGTCTTAGAGCATGTCTTCTCATTGGGGCTAAAAAATATCCATATGCTATCAAATGTGGGAATAACTATGCAAACTTTTATAATCAAATGCCTCAGCATAATTCAACATGTATTACACCTATTGAGGGTCATCTAGAGAGTCAGGCAGCTTGGGAACCACACTCAAATGTTAACAAAACTTCCCTTTTGCAGATTCAGTGTTTTCTGGGGAATAACACTAGGGAGCTATGTGAGGAGGTCACTGAGGATGGGAAGGGGCTGAACCGCCACGACCACTAGATCAAGGCCGTGCACAGACAGCACAATGAAATCCACAGACAGCATATTTGTATCTGAGAGTGTTCAACTATATTAGCTGCATCCAGGGAAGTGAGAAGGGGAGAGGAGGAGACCAAGGCTGCGAACTAAAGGCTTATCTCTCCCCCTCCTCCCTGTTTGAGAGCCAGGAAACTCCTGAGAACCCTCCTGCTGTAGCTGCACAGACATTGGGCAGGTGGGGCCCAGAAACAAAACTGGTGATTGTCATTAATGGGTCACACGTGGGGAAGCAGTGGCAGCCACCAGACCCATGGCCAACACCTACCCGGGTTGCTGGGCTCTGATTAATGTCAGAGGAAGAGCCCTGCAGGTGGCCCTCCAGGGAAGGGGCTGGGAGGTAGGGTCCTAGCAGCTTTTTTCCTTTCAGTTGGGGATGGGAGAAAAGGAGGTGGTACAACAGGAGATGGGGGAACAGATTTACTGGGTGTTTGACAAATGTATACTTTATTAAAAGGTTTTTTTTAATTGTGGTAAAATGCACGTAATTTACCATTTTAACCATTTTAAGTGCACAGCACAGTGGCGTAGGTACAACCCTCACCACCACCCACTCACCGAATCCTTTTCATCTTGCAAAACTGGAACTCCTGACCCAGTAAACAGGAACTCCCCACTGCCCTCCAACCTCAGCTTCTGGCGACCACCCTTCTACGTTCTGTCTCTATGAAGTGACTACTCTGGTACCTCGTCGAAGTGGGATCATAAAGTATTTTCTTTTTGCAACTGGCTTATTGCACTTAGCATAATATCTTCAAGGTTCACCCATGTTGTAGCATATATAAAAAGAATTTCCATCCTTTTTAAGGCTGAATAATACCTTATTATGTGCATACATCACATTTTGTTTATCCATGCATATGGATAAACACTTGGGTTGTTTCTACTTTTTGCTATTGGGATGAATGAAATGTAGACTTTTCAAAGTAGGATGATTATTTCTCAGCACAGCATTATGAATACAATGTGACATAAAAGCACAGGTGCACCTGGGCAGCCCCTTCCTCCTGTCTCTGCAAGTGACATCCACAAGTGCGGGGAAATGCCACCAGGTAATCCACGCCCAGAAGTACAATCCCCCACCCCCACCCCAGGAGCAACACTCAGGGGTAGAAAAGGCCTGCTCCAAGATTCACTTGGTGACTCCAAATTTACACTCAGACCCTATTTAGACCCTTAGGATTTCTCTCGTAAGAGCTGCTTTTGATCATCAAGTCCCCCAAATTATTACAAGGCCGTAGTCTCCATCTTAGAAAACCATAGCCAGGGATTCCTCTCCCCTCAGGTGACTCCTATCTCTTCTCTCCCCTTCCTGTTTCTGTGTTGGAGTTGGGGGTGGGGTGGGGATATGACCCCACAGCGCCAAGGCTGAGAGTATAGACTGGAGAGGGTGGCACACAGTCCCCAACATTCCCAGTCAGGATCCAGGTGTTTCCACATTGAAAGGATACAGTGGATGGTGTACACTTGGTAACACACAATTGGTAACATGATTCTGATACATTACGACAATAATGGTAACAACTACCATTTAGTAAGCCATAGCTCATGCAGGGTCTCAGTGGATCCTTAAAACACCTTGTGAGGTGGGTTTAATAAACCATGCTTAAAAGGATGAAAACTCAGCTCAGAGAGGTTAGGTACTCTGCCCAAGATCAAACAGCTGAAAAGTAGCAGAGACTGAATTTTAGTTTAGGACTGGCTGATTCCAAAACCTGTGTCCTTATTACCACACACCTCTCTCGCTCTCTTTTAATGAGATGGACTCACAGAGTTTTGAATGGAAAAAGAGTTTCCATACTCAGAATGACTTACTTCACACAAAGTTTGAAATACAGTGCTTCTGTAGGTTGGGGACTTACTTGAACACTTACTTTTTTAGGGTCATGTCCTGCCCTGAAAGAGGAGCCCCTTCTACTGGGGAGTTCTTCTTGCCACACACATTGCCAAAGCTGTCATAGCCGAAGAGGAGTCTTCCTGTGGCCCCAGCAGCCACCGAGTAGCCTGTGATGAACATCTGGGAAAACCCAGGTGGCATGTGAAAGCCTGGCCAAAAGGCTGAGCACTGCCCCCCGCCCCCAACAAAATGGAAATGGGTAGCAAACGAACCCCTGAGCAACACTGTCAGTTAGGGTGCTGTGCTACTCTAATATTTGTTTTAACAGGATAGGCAGGAGAACATGCTAAAACACTGTAACAGATTTGGTCCATCTGCTCACCCTCTTCTCTAAGGGTCTTTTTTTTTTCTTTGTGGCCTGAGTTCACCAGACAGCTCAATTTTCTTTCCCTTAAGGTTCTTGTTTTATGCCAGTACCTCAGGGCTGTGCTACTTCTTTATATGAGTTTTCATTCATTCATTCATTAATCCATCCATTCATCCATTCATCCTCCCTTCCTCCTCCTACCTCCCCTTCTCTCTTCCTTTTTCTTTTAGTCTTATAGAAGACTCTGACCCTCAAGGGTTGAGGCAACACAGTTAATATGTAACAAAATACTGTGTAATAAGTGTGAAAATGATGTTTTGAAATATGCTTAAAAACACACACAAAAAAGAACCTTGGGAATTCTGCAGGACAGGAATATTTTGCAATTTGTTAGTCACTTTTATCCAATTTCATAATGAATGTAGAATACTTAAAATTTCAGCTCAAAATTTCAGTTCCATTTGTATGGCTGACAGGCCTTCTATAGAGATTGAGTAGGCATTTTCCTCTAATACAAACTTAGTGCTGTAAGTTTCCCAATATACAATGCATAGAATACCATTTAATACTCTCAGTACCAATAATAGGATCATTCCAAGAGAGAGGTCTGACAATTAAATTTGCAAATTTGCTACTGCATGCTTATACTGGCAGCAGTGTACAAACAACTCAGTAAGGTTTCATAACCATCTGTGTCTCACAGCTGTTTTCATGTTGACGTGTGGCAGTGTCTTGCTGAGTGGTGTTCATTATTTTTGCGTGTTTTGTGTGCTGTTGCAAGAGCATCGGAGCGTGAATTAGAGCAATGAACAAGTATTAAATTTCTTGTTAAATTAGATGCAATGGAAGGAAATCAGGGACATGTTAGTCCAAATCTATGGGGATAATGCCATGAAGAAAACGGAAGTGTACAAATGGAGTAAACATTTTTCTGAGGGCAGGGAAAGGGTCACTGATCAAGAGAGGTGAGGGAGGACAGTAACAAGCAGAACTGACGAAAACATTGCAAAAAATCATCAAATTGGGCATCAAAATCCTCACCTGATGGTGAGAAGCATAGCAGATCAAGTAAACATCAATAGGGAAACAGATAGGAAAATCTTCACTGACAATCTTGGCATGAGAAAGGTGGGTACAAAAATGGTCCTGAAGGAGCTCACCAATGAACAAAAGCAAAGGAGAGTCAAAGTTTGCCAAGACCTTTTGGACAGGCAAGATGATGTTTTAGGCCATGTTATCACTGGTGATGAAACGTGGGTGTGCCAATATGACCTGAGACAAAGCATCAAAGTGCACAATGGAAGTCAGCCAATTCTCCACGACCAAAAAAGTTCAATCAGTCCAAATCGAGAGTCAAAACAGGGGTTCCCTGGTGGTCTAGTGGCTAGGTTTCAGCGCTCTCACTGCCGTGGCCTGAGAGCTTCCAGGTCAGGGAACCAATCCAAAAAAAGAGTCAAACAAAGTTGCTAACTTTTTTGGTATCAGAGGGATTGTTCATTATGAATGTATACCAACTGGACAAACATTCAACCAAGTTTCCTATTTAGAAGTGCCAAAAAGGCTGCATGAAAAAGATGAAAATAAATCTCAACTTTTCGCAAACAACTCATGTCTTCTGTATCCCAACAACATACCAGCTCACACGGCACTGGCTGGGAGGGAGTTTGTAGCCAGTACACACATAACTGTATTGGAACACCCTCCCTACTCACCTGGTCTGGCCCCCAGTGACTTTTTTCTTTACCTGAAGATAAAGGAAATATTGAAAGGAAGAAATGTTGATGACATTCGGGACATCAAGGTTAATATGATGACAGCTCTGATGGCCATTCTAGAAAAAGAGTTCCAAAACTGCTCTGAAGAGTGGACTAGGCACTGGCATTGGTGCAGCTTCCCAAGGGGAGTACTTTGCAGGTGACCATAGTGATGATATTCAGCAGTGAGGTATGTAGCACTTCTTCTAGGATGAGATCACGAACTTAATTGTCAGAACTTGTATTATACCATTTAATAAAATATAGTATTGATACCAGATGTTCCAAAGGTGCATTGTCCTAAACTCAAATACATTTCAGATATTCTGCATTATTTAGAAATCAAAAGAATAGTCTTCAAGTGTGCAGTGTGTGCCAGAGACTATTACTGAGAGACAGAAAGATGAAGAGAACAGACTGAGTCCCTGTCCTCATGGAACCCAGCTTAGAAGACAAGCAGGATGCAGAAGCTACAGATGTCCTGAAGGAGGCTCCCACTCCCCCAGCACCTCTGCGTCTCAGGGTCGATTCCAGGATGAGTGTCCTTTGCTGGTGGACAGATCCCTCACCCTTTACCTCTAGGCTGTGGGTGTGACTGAGCGCCCATGGGGCCTCAGCACACTCTCCTGCCCTTCTGAAAACTTGCAGTGTGGTGAGATCCTGCTTGGGTTGGGACTTGGAGGAAAGGGGACCTGTGCTTCTGCCCAGCTCACCAGAGAACTAATAATGAAGTGATATTTTCTACTTATTAGCATTCTTTATGTTAATATCTCCTTTGGGAGGAAATACAAATGGCCAACAGACATATGAAAAAATGCTCATCCTCATTAGCTATCAGGGAAATGCAAATCAAAACCACAATGAGATACCACCTCACACCTGTGAGGATGGCTATTATCAACAAGACAAGGAATAACAGGTGCTGGAGAGGGTGTGGAGAAAAAGGAACTCTGCTACACTGCTGGTGGGAGTGCAAACTGGTACAACCACTGTGGAAGGCAGTGTGGAGGTTCCTCAGAAAATTGGGAATGGAGCTACCATTTGACCCAGCAATCCCCCTTCTGGGGATCTACCCAAAGAACTTGAAAACCTTTGTCCGCAAAGACTTATGTACCCCAATGTTCATTGCAG
>PVJL010006069.1:0-98014 GCA_004026885.1 Lyroderma lyra
AATTGCCTCTATTTTTCATATTACATGGCTGGATACTTTCTGGACAGCCCTCCTATTTATATACCCTACTCTAACAAGGATTTTACATATGAGGGAACAGGCTCCAATGTCACACAGCTGGGGATTGGTAGAACCAGGATTTGAAACTGTCAGACCGCAAAGTCCATCTTCTTTCAATGACCCGATGCTACCTCTTGGAGTGGGGCTCGTGTACCAACTAGTCAGCTTGTTTCCTGTGTGTTCATTCATTCCCATGCATATTCATTCCTGTGCACTCATCCCACTGATAGAACAAGTCCTTATTGGCACAAACCTACATCCTCAAACTTCTTGTTTTTTTCCTCTACAATGCATAGTATGCCCATGAGCGTGCTGGGCCTGGACTGGTGACACAAAATTTCTGGGCTTATAAACACAAGGGCCTAGTTGCTGTGCAGAGTCAGATAATCTGTGGGGTCAGGGGGCATTTGATAAGGAATGTACAATGATATGACCAGCACAGCCTTGCCTCTAGTTATTGAGATTACCCACATGAAGTGGAGGCGGGGCGGGGGTTCCAGGGTCTACAATGCTACTAGTGAAATCATAACAGCTCATGAGCATGCCAAGCCTCTGATCCCCCATCGCCCCGCTGCCTGAGCCTAAACAAGTAATCTCTTGAACTAGACATATGCAATCTTCTTATTGCCTCATAGGAAGGCAGTATTAATCCTTCAATTATAGTACAATAAAATATAAGAGCTCATATTTATTGTACACTTAACTATACACCAGAATTATGCAAAACATTATACATACGTTACCTCATTTAACCCTCACAAAAACCCTATCAGGGAAGTACTATTATGAGTCCCATTTTACAGATGAGAAAACTGGAGTACATGGAGATTAAGTAATTTACCCTAAGTCACAGACATTGAGTGACAAACCTGGGATCAAACCCAGACTATTTGAGTCCATATTTAACCACTATCCATGCAGCTGCTTAATAGATCTTCAAATCCCTGATCCACTTTGCCTAGAGAGGAGAGGGCGGTCCCTACCAGTAAGGAATCCATGCTCTGGCACACATTCCTGTTCACCTTATATAACCTCCACTCCTGGGAATGATTTACAAGCAGTAAGGAGGAATGTGTTTTCTTTTTTATTTTTAATTCATTTTTATTGTTAGACTTATTGGGGTGACATCTGTTAGCAAGGATTACATAGGTTTCAGGCATACAATTCTACAGTGAGGAATGTCTTTTCTTTTTCACAACAGCACCAATAGTTTAGAGCCAAAATTTACAAGCTCTGTCTTGTCCAATCTCCTTAGCAATGAGTTTAACAGTAGGATTTTTCTAGAATTATTGTACTAAAGAAAAAATAAAATTAACTAAAAGTTAATAATTTAAAAAATAATATTCTTTCTGCTTACCTTATAAATTCATTCTTCACCTAACAATAAAACAGATTATATTTTTTTAAATTCTTGACCTCAACAGGAAAAGGGGATAAAAACACTTTTAGGATAGCAAGTGAATAAAATAAAATACAAAGAGAAAGTCACATTTTAGTAGAGGAACTACATAGAATTCTTAATAAATTAATGAATTAAGAGAAAATAAATGAATTAAGTGATTTGCCTGACCTGTACATATAGTTCATTCTCATGTCCTACAATATTAATGAAAAGAAATTGGAAAGTGAGCTGAAATAAACAAGAGAGAATTAGCATTCAGCAGTGCCGAAGAGTGCAAACACTGAAGTCCAACAGGCCAGCATGAAAATCCCTGCTCTATCGCGCACCAGCTCTGTGACTCAGCGTCTGTTTCTTAAAATCCCTACACCAACTTCCTCACCCATAAAATGGAAAGGACAGCAGCCGCCTTGCAGGATTAAGGAGGGTCAAACAAGATAATTCACGTAATGAACTCAGCACCGTGACTGGCATCTAGTGAGCCCGTGATGAATGTCGACTATTATTAAAATTTCAGCAATTGGTTTTATTTTGCTTCATAGGACCCTTGAGAGAAACTGAGCTCCTCTATCTATTTACAAATTGCTTAAAATACAGTTTGAATAACTTCATTGTAAGAAGTGATACTTTACCTATAATGCATGATGGTCTTTCTCCACAATTTTTAAGTCCTTTCTCTAATGATTACCTGCATTTCTGAATAACTATAACCTATGGATTCTTCTTCATATTTATGCCCATAAAGTTGAACAGACATAACATTTGGAAAAATGTTAAAAAGTGTGTTTCTCCTTGTCTTGATACTTAGCTGTATACCAAACTAATGTTGATAGATGGCTTTTATTTAATAAAAAACTCAGGCAAACCAAAGTTAATATAAAGTATATTCCCCATCTGATTCTCAGCAGTTTTTATCCGCTTTTAGCTTCTAAGGAGTAAGAGCCCAATAACTCAAAATAAATAAGGCAAGCATCTCACAAGTACCATGGATAAAAGTGATACACAAAGAATATCTCTAAGAAGAAAAATGGTATGAGTGATTTTCATCAAATCTTCAAAGACAATGGAGGACTTAAAGTTATGGTCATTACAAATTCTACTAGGACAATTTTTGATGAATGCATGTTGTCTGAAGTATTAGAACTAGAATTTCTGTCATCATAAATGTCACAGAAATGGGATCTGCATGTTATATATTCTGCATAGTAGTCTCGACAAAACGGGGACAATAAGATTTCATTAAATTATAAAAATAGTGATCAGTAACAAGAAAGTTGAGTATTAAATATACTTTTTATAATTCACAAAGATGTGGCCCTTAAAATGGAGGTCATCCAAGTGACATAAAAGACAAGAAAATTGTCAGAGTTGTTGCAGAGTTATTATAGAAATCATCACAGATAACATCAAAATGAATATTTTGAATTTGGGTTCAGATTATGCCCCATAAACAGTTCGATTATCAACTGAATAACTGCTGTATCTTTCTTTATTGTTAAATTTATTGGTGTGACATTGATTAGTAAAAAATCACATAGGTCCCAGGTGTACAATTCTACAGTCCATCATCTATGTGTTGTATTGTGTGCTCACCACCCAGTGTGAGTTCTCCTTCCATCACCACGTATTTGTCTGTCCTCCCCCACCATGTATCTTTTAAGATCCTTCAATAGTATCAGTTTGTTATATCAATAGCATCTGTATCACAGAGATAAAAACAGACATTTTGATTGTAGTACTTATTATTCAAAAGGCAGATGACTTCCACTAATTTTTATTTCATGCATAATTTTTTAAAGCCCTTCCCAAATTGTAACAGAGAAGCAACGCTATCTAAAGGGTTGCTCTCCGGGAACCATAATATCTGCCTTGGCTGACTTGAGAACTGTTATGAGGAAAATAAGACACCATGTGAAAAACTGACAGTGCAAATCAATGAGAGGTAACATTATTCCTATTACTATTCTACTTTACTATTATTATTACTAAAACAATAGCTATGATTAAATAAACTGATACCAAATCTTTCAGTTAATCTGCATTAAAAGGAGGTTTAAAGTCATCATTTTTATAGCTAGGTGACAGTGTGGATATGGCAATGACTTAGTCAAATAAGGTAAGACTCCCACCTTTCAGATCAATCATGGAATCAGTATAATTTGCTATTTTGAGCGGGTCATCTAAACATGACTGCTAAACAGAGTAACAGGGTTATGAACCATGAGGAAGTCATCTGCCCAAGAGCAAACCTTATCAAGAATAAAATGTTCAGGTCCCAAGAATTTGTCTCCCAACAGAAGGCAAGCTGGGCATGGATCACTTACTGGAAAGCCTGCAGCCGTTTTCATGAGCACCTCCCTACACATGCCAGGGTACGAAGGTGTCAGCTTGGGTTCAGGGAAAAGAAAATCTCTTGTGTTTTCTTCGTAGTAGGCCAACTCCTCACACACTAGAAAGAAAGAAGAAAAAGCATAAGTAGATTTACATTCTGAAAATGATGCATCTACAACCCTGAGTTTAACAAGATAAAAGCTTAGACAGATAATGGCAGAGATGGCACACGGATAAAAACAGACGTTTTTTTATTCAAGAGGCAGATTGACTTTGACCAGTTTTTATCTCATGCCTAATTTTTAAGACTTGCCAAATCATAACAGAGGAAAAGCACTAAAGGGTTGCTCTACAAAGCAGAACAGAGGGGAAAATCTCTTTCCATCCATGTACCCACTCACTCATCTATCAGCCCACCCACCGACACATCCATCCATGCATCTATCCATCCATCCATTTTTTCCTTCAACAAATGTTTTCTAAGGACATACTCTGAGCCAGGTCCTAGGGATAGAATAGGAACAAGGTAGACAATACCTTGTTCACACAAAGGTTACAGTGTAGACTAAGATTCAATGTGTTCTGTGATGTATGGATGCCAGTGTCCCAATGGCCCAGAGAACAGGTAGAGAGAGCTGTGATGTTTGTATGGCTGCTCTGAACCCTGGGGATATTTTATGGGCAGGAGCCAAAGGTACTAGGTACTCCTGCACACCCTTCTAACACCCTACCAAACGTTCTTTTGATGAGAAACGATTTATTAATATAACTATCTGAGCCTGGAACCTAACTGTTACATATTAACACAAAGCACTTTTTTGCACAATTTTAAAATACACTAAATTTTCACAAATGCAAGTACCATGTAAATTAAGGAAAAATTGTACTTTGTTTGGATCTTTACTGAGACCCTTTTAACAGTTTGAAAATTGTGTCACATCTAAATACTTCATTATGCTCAATGTTTACATATTGATATACATAACTCTTATTTTAAATTATTTTCCTTTTATTTCTCCTTTCTATTACCATTGAAATACTGTGATTTGTATAAGTTGGTTCTATTAACTATGAATATTATTTTACTACGGTGAAAGGTATGCTACAAAACTACTTATTACCAAAAGAAGATCTTGGGTCCAACAGGACTGAGAATCACTGAGCTCGAGGACAGAGAAGCTGCCGTCTGAGCTCTCCCTGTCTGCATAGCAGTTGCTATACAGGTGGTTTGGACAGAGAGTGGCTGCTGTACAGAGCACCACCAAAAAAATAGCATAGTCAATGACATTAACTTTACTACTTGGCTATTGCCATTCTATTTGTGAGAAGAATTCTAAGGAGGGCATAGTTTTGATACATCAACTGTGGAAAATAATTGACCTTTTATCAAATAATATAATGGATTCGTTTCTTCCTACTTACTCCACTTAATATGAATGTTTGGGTTGTAATAAGGATAAAAGTGTAAAAATATTGGATTCTATGTTTTTCATCATAACAACATTTCTTTCTACTCTTCCCCTCTCAGACATGCTCTAGTCACAATAAACTAATGATATATCATTCCCTCCTCATCTTAGGCTATTCCTTACAAAATAGTCTTTTTTCAATCCTGTTGAGATCTTATTCATCTTTAAAGTTTCATTTTAAAAGTCTTATAGTATATCCAACATAACAGGTCCAAAATAGAACTATTGATTTTTTTTTCTCATAAATTAGTTCTCCCCTATCTTCCCATCAGAGAAACTTGTACCAGTTGCTGAAGCCAAAAATCTAGGATTTATTCTTGATTCCACTCTTTCACTCCTTACCTCAATCCATTACCAAGTCCTAGTGACTCTATCTCCAACACAACTCTAAAACCTGTCCCCTCCTGTCCATCTTTACAGCTACCACCCTGGTCCAAGCCCCACCCACCTCTCTTCTGGACTACTACCATGACCCAGTCACCCTGATCCATTCTTCCTGCACTCAAATCTATTCTCCACACAACTGTGATGTTATAAATGTATTAGATTGTGCCTTTTGCCTGCTCCCATGATGGGCACGGCCTCCCCACTTCTGTTGGCTAGAAGGACTTCCTCCATTCAGAGATCTCAGAAGTGCAACCTAAAAATGGGAAGTGATATGACAATTTTCTCAACCATTACTAGCAACAAGGTTTCTACTAAACCTTACAGTACAGTAGTTAAAAACTCAGTTTCCAGGTTCAGACAGAGTTGGGTGCAAATCCTGCTTCACCAATTTACCAGCTATGTGACTTTGAGAAAATTACATAAGCTCCTTAACTTCAGCTTCCTCTACTAGAAAGTGTAAAACTCACAATAGTCTTGCCCTTTAGGACTATTGTGAGGACAGATGTCAAAATATGTGAAACACAGAGCATAGTGCCTGGCGTTACCCACCATTATCATAATTGCTCCATGCCACCAGCCCAGCAGCAGTCCTAGCTACTCTGGTCTTTAGGCATAGCACGTGTTTTCAATCATGTTTCTTGTGGGAACAAACACCTTGATGCATGGTATGATGCTCTACACATTGAAATTTCCCTTTTTCCTTTCATATGTTTTTGGCTAGTTCTTGTCACTACATCCAAAAATAATAGCTACTAAATTACTATTCCTGTATTTAAGAAGAATTAAGATCAAATAAAAGGTCAGAGAATTGGAGGCAGGCTCATCTACCAGATCTTTGGAATCACAGCGATAAAGAGACATAAACAGCATTAGAAAAACAGAAGGCTACAAAGCTTCTCAATTCTGTCTCTCTGGTTTGGTCATTTCCTAGAGATCCAAATGCCAACCAGTATGAAAATGTCAGCACACCAAGGAGATATTACAGCAAGAGCCTAGATAATAAATACCAAATAAACATATACACAAACTGAGCAATTCTCATAGGCCAAGTAAAAAGTCTGAACAAACTCCAAGTTCTCAATAGCCTAATGGCACAGCCAGGGATATCATCAATGTCACCAATCAACAAGTTCACCCCCAAAAAGGAAACAAATGAAACTACAGATAATTTTAATAATGATATTGGTTTGAGAAACATCTAACATTTATAGAGCATATCAGAATTGATAGCTTGCTTCCTAATGTGGATCTTATTTGAGTCCCTCTTTCCAGGTAAGAAAACTGAGGCTCTAAGAGTTGAAGACATTTGTCATGATGCCACATGGCAAAGTACAAATTCAAGACCAGATCCGAGGCGGAAGTTCTTTCCTTGCTGATGCCTACTGAGCATCACAACGAAGTATAAAATCAAGCTCTGATTCAGAAAATGAGAGGCCACTAAAGTAGCATTATACAGATGGACTGACTGAATACACATAACATATACCAAAGTAGAGGTTTTCATTTAAGAGGTCAATACAAAGAAAGCAAGCTCACTGTTAACCAGGATTATACTGTCCCCCTGTGTCCATTTGCATTTTCCCATCTTTGTAAACTGAGGAACAGTAGGAATCTATTGCTTCTACGCCAAATATGTGACTTCCTCATTCTTTGACAGTAAAGCTGTATGCATACCTGAGGTACGTATTAAATTAATAGTCATAATATGTCTTTTTACTATAATAAATGTGTTTAAAAACAATGTAAAAATGTCAAACAATAAATACACATACAGCAAAATGAAAAGACAATTCAGCCAATGAAGAACTGATCCCTGAGAGCCCACATGTGGCCCATGTGACCATAATTATCTAGTATCAAGGACTGCAGATCAGGAGGGCTCACCAATGCTACCCTGTGAGTGGTGCCACCTGTGCGATACCAGGAAGTGGCACATGTACATATGTGGGACATGTATATGAGGGCTGTCTGCAAAAAATCCAGCCATAAATGCCTCTGTTTTTCATATTACATGGCTGGATACTTTCTGGACAGTCCTCATACATGTACACCCTTAATAAACATATGTTGGACGAATTAATGGATCAATCAATCTATAATGCATCTGAAACTGAGGGAAATTGTTCATTTGAACAATTCAAATTTAATTATAATCTGAAATTGAAGGACTGTAGACAAAAGGAAAGAAGGCATATAATAAAGCCTCCATTTTGTATCTGATTAACTTTTGAGTTATAACCAGTATGCATATGATCAGATTCAATATTCTCTAATTACTGGTCAAGATGGCAGAGTAGGTAAATGCTGTGCTTTCCTCCTTTCATGACCACATCAAAATTACAACTGAACTACAGAACAACCATCATTGAGAATCACCCGAAGTCTAGCTGAAATGAAGTCCTACAACTAAGAATATACAAAAGAAGCCACCTCAAGACTGGTAAGAGGGGCAGAGATGCAGAATGTGCTGGTCCCACACTCATGCGTGACCATTAAAAATCAGGAGGAATTTCTCAGCTGCAGGGGTTCCCCCAGGGGGAGCAAGCGTTCCCATCCCTACACCAGGCTCCCTAACCCAGGGTTCCAGTGATGGAAAGAGAAGTCCCCATAACTGTAAAAACCAGTAAAGATTATGGCTAGGTGAGTTGGAGGGAAGCTAGAGTCCCAGGTGTTCCTCTGAAGGGACCTACCCATGTACCTAGCTGACCCACTCAC
Organism: Lyroderma lyra; assembly: GCA_004026885.1. Classification (NCBI taxonomy): domain Eukaryota; kingdom Metazoa; phylum Chordata; class Mammalia; order Chiroptera; family Megadermatidae; genus Lyroderma; species Lyroderma lyra. The sequence continues at coordinate 8,362 of PVJL010006069.1, forward strand.
TTGCTCTGAGCTCCAGTGCTGGGGTAACAGCTGGGAAGATACCAGGGACTTACAAGGAGGAAATGAATTGTCTGGCTTCAGGACAAAGGCTGGAGAGGCAGCTTTCTCCAAGACAGAAGTGCTGGCAGAAGCCCTTGTTCCTTTGTTGAGCCCTCCACGCTCCCAGCTTGCAGACATCATTTCTGAGTCTCCATCATCCTAACTAACACCATTCACCCTGTCCTGGTGATTTCCTAAGACTCTGCCCCACAGAACTTACAAGCCTACCCAAGTCTCTTCCAGTGACTTTTCCATACAAATGTCCTATCTTGGCTCATGCTATAGACTTTCCTAAAATCTCTCAAAAGTTCACAACCCCCCAAAAAGCAGCATCTGGTCTCAGTATACCTGTACCTCTTGCTTAGCAGCCTCAAGTGTGGCACTAGTGGCAACTGGCCTTGGATGGCAGCTTAGCCCCTGTCAGGTACCTCCAAGCCTAGCACAAGTGGCAACCATCTGCAGATCACTCTGCAGCTCATACCAAGTAACCTCAGGTAGCAGCTCACCTTGGCCTGCATCAGAGCCTCCCAAGAGGCCCCAGAACCAACGCACCTGTAGCCATTTTCAGGTCAAACTAGAGCACCACCTAACCACCTCCACAAAAAACATACCCAAAGGATAGACTGAGCAGCCACCCAAGCCCAGCTAAAATTAATCCTATCCTATAGGGTCAGCCTGCATAATAGCTCCTCCACTGTAGTCACTGCCAGTCCTCACAATCAATCAGCCTGAGGTCAATCTGTCCCATTGACATGTAAACAGTAACCAAGGTTCAATTATAATAGGAGGGCACATGCAACCCACACAAGGGACATACCTGGAGCACCTGGCTCAGGTGACCAGGGAGACTATGCCACCGGGCCCCAATGAAGACCTACTATGTAACACCACTCTGCTAAAACCAGGAGACAGAGAAGCCCTACCTAATGCATATAAACACAGGAAGGCAGCAAAAATGGGGAGACAAAAAAACAAATTCCAAATCAAAGAACAGAACAAAGCTCCAGAAAAAGAAGTAAACAAAATAGAGACAAATAATCTATCAGATTCACAGTGCAAAACACTGGTTATTATGATGTTCAATGATCTCAGTAAAAAACTTCAATAAACAGATAGGAAACATAAAAATGAAGAAAGAAAACATTAAAAAGCAATAGTCAGAAATGAAGACTATAATAACAAATAAAGAGTACCTTAGAACAGGGGCATCCAATCTTTTGGCTTCTGTAGGCCACACATAAATTACACTAACACTAATGGTAGCTGATGAGCTAAAACAAACAAACAAACAAACAAAAACAAACAAACAAAAAAACACAAAAAGAAACTGTGCATAATTTTCATAATGTTTTAAGAAAGTTTATGAATTTGTATTGGGTCACATTCAGAAGCCATCCTGGGCCACATGAGGTCTTGCAGGCCACGGGTTGGACAAGTTTGCCTTAGAAGTAATCAACAGTAGATTAGATGAAGCAGAGAATCAAATCAGTAATTTGGAAGATAAGATAGCAGGAAACACCCAAACAGAACAACAAGAAGAAAAATGAGGATAGCTTAAAGGGACTCTGGGACAACTTCAAGCATACCAACATTCTCATCATAGGGGTACCAGAAGGAGAAGAGAGAGATCAAGGAACTGAAAACCTATTTGAAGTAATAGTGAGGGAAAACTTCCCTAACCTGGCAAAGGACATACAAGCCCAGGCAGCACAAAGAGTCCCAAACAAGATGAACCCAAAGACACATCATGACCAAAATACCAAAGGTTAAAGACAAAGAGAGAATCTTAAAAGCAACAAGAGCAGTTAGTCATCTACAAAGGAGCTCCTATAAAACTATCAGTTGATTTCTCAACAGAAACTTTGCAAGCCATGGGATATTGGCATGAAATAATTCAAAGTGATGAAAAGCAAGGACCCACAACCAAGATTAGTCTACCCAGAAAGGTTATCATCAAAGGACAGGTAAAGAGCTTCCTAGACAAGAAAAAGTTAAAGGAGTTCCTAACCACCAAACCATTATTACAAGAAATGTTAGAGGGACTTCTTTAAGATGAAAAAAGATAAAAATAAAAAAAAACAATAAAATGACAGTAAGTACATATCTATCAACAGTTACTTTAAATGTAAATAAATTAAAGGTTCCAATCAAATGATATGGTGGCTGAATAATAAGAAAGCATGACCTTTACACATGCTGCTTGCAAGAGACTCACTTCAGATTGAAAGACACCCAGAGATTGAAGTAAAGGGATGAAAAAAATGATTTTATGAAAATGGAAATTAAAAAAAAACCTGTGGTAGCAATACTTATACCAGACAAAGTAGACTTTAAATCAAAAGCTATAACAAGAAACAAAGGACCCAATAACCCCACTTCTGGGTATTTATTTGAAAAAATCCAAATAGCTACTTCTAAGGAAACGGGCATCCATATGTTCATTGCTGCATTGCTTATAATGACCAAGATGTGGAGGCAACTTGGGTGCCCACCAATGCATGAATGGATAAAGAGTAGGTGGCTCATATATATAGTCACTCTTAACTTAAGGACCTACCTGTGTAATGACCACTCAGACTTACAACCAGTTCTCCTGCACAGGCAACACCCTTACTCAGTCTGTGCGACTCTGAGGAATTCCCTTTCTCAGTCTTTGTCTTGTTCCCACAGTCGCAGTCAGTTAGTATTCATTACACAAAACATTCATAATCATACAAGACTAATATTTTGTTGATAAGTGTGATGTCATGTGATATCTATTGAAAAATACATATGGGGGGACGATCCAAGGTGGTGGAGTAGGTAAACACTGTACCTACTTCCTTCCATGAACACATGAAAATTGCAACTAAATTATAGAACAATCAACCTGGAGAACCACCTAAAGTCTAGCTGAACAGAAGTTTTATAATTATAAATATAAAGAAGCCATGTTGAGACTGGTAGGAGGGGTGGAAATGTGAAACAAGCTGGCCCCAAACCTCTGTGTAGCAATTGAAATTCAGAAGAAATATCTTGGCCACGGAGGTTTCCCCTGGAAGAGTGAGGGATCCTAGCTCTACACCAGGGTCCCCAGCCCAGAATATGTGTGCTGGGAAGAGAAGCCTCATGACATCTGGCTGTGAAAAACAGTAGGAATTCCGACGATTCAGATGGGATAAAAAGCTGAAGGAAACCCAGACTCACTCACAAGCACTTACCCTGGGCTTTTGCAGAGGGACAATGACTCAGGGTGTGTTGGGGACATATGGGGGTGGGGCATCAGAGTAAGGTGTGTGGCTTCAAGATGAAGGCTGGAAGACAGTTGCCATCTTTCCTGTGTTGGGTCCTCCCCCATGCCCATGGCATCTGAATCTGAACTGGTCTGGTGAGCTCTGCTAGCTCTACCCTGTGACTCATTGATACCCTGCCACACCAAACTCCTTATTGCTTCAGGCTTTATCAGTGGCAGAATCTTATGGGAGCCAGCAGGTGGCAGCAGGCCTCAGAGTTTCCTGGCTTTTTGTGGAGCTACCCCAAGCTCAGTATAGGTGGCAGCCATCCTCAGTCCACAACATGGCCTCTCCCATGTGCCTCCAGGTTTAACACAGTCAGCAAACAAACACAAATCACTTGGTAACTTCTCCCTGGTAGTCCCCAGCCACTCACAGATAGTGTGGGTCACCTTGACCTGTATTAGAACCTCTCCCAAGAAACCCCAGAACCAATATACTTGGAAGGTGGCTTCAGACCACAGCAGAGCACCATCCAATTAGTCCCACAAGTACCACATACAATGGGCAGTCTCAACAGGTACCAGAGCCCACTGGAGCAAATTCCACTTAGTGGTGTAAGGCTCCTGCACAGCAGCCTGTAAGTGGTGGATGTGACCAAAACCCACAGCCAATCAGTCTGAAGGTCAATCCCACCCACTGACATGCTAATAGCAATCAAGGCTCAAAAATAACAGAAAGGGGGGAGTTCCCTGATGGTGTAGTGGCTTAAGGCTTCAGCGCTGGCGCTGTCAGCGCTGCGGCCAAGGTTTGATTCCCAGCCAGGGAGCTACCCACATACCAAAAAGCAAAAAAAATAAAAATAAAAATAAAATAAAATAACAGAAAGGCACACACAGCCCAAACAAGGGACACTCCTGGAAGGAGACTGGGCCAGGGCCCCACAGGGCACCCACTACATGAGGCCACCTGGCCAAGACTGGGATGCATAGCAGATCTGCCTAATATACAGAAACAAACACAGAGAGGCAGCCAAAAATGAGGGAATAAAGAAATATATCCCTAAAACTGAAAGCAACAAAGAGAAAAGAAATGAACAAACAAACAAACTATGGACACAATCAATAGTTCAATGTTTATTTGGGAACGAGTAGGTTAGAGAGGGGAGAAAGGGGAAGGGGTGGGAGAGGAGGGGGGAAGCTAAATATAAGGTGACTGAAAGAGAACTCACACTGGGTGGTGAACTTATTATACAACAAGTTGACAATGCACTGTAGAATTGTATGCCTGAAACCTATGTAATCCTTGCTAACAGATGTCACCCCAATAAGTCTAACAATAAAAAGAAAATAAAAAAATTTAAAAAAGAAATATATCCCAAATGAAAGAACAGCAAAACTTCAGGAAAAAAACTAAACGAAATGGAGGCAAACAACTTACTAGATACAGAGTTTAAAGCAATGGTTATAAGGATGCTCAAGGAATTTAATGAGAACTTCAACAGAGATAGCCAGTATAATAAATAATATAGAAACCATAAAAAAAAACCGGTCAGAAGTAAAGACTATAACTGAAATAAAGAATGCACTAGAAGGAATCACCAGCAGATTAGATGAAGCAGAGGATCAAATTAGTGAGTTGGAAGACAAGGTAGTAAAAACATCCATCAGAACAAAAATAAAAGAGAATCCAAAAAAATGAGGATAGTTTAAGAGACCTCTAAGACAACATCAAGCGTAACAATATTCACAGCATAGTAGTACCAGAAGGAGAAAAGAGGGAGCAAGGGATTGAGAACCTAGTTGAAGAAATAATGAATGTCAGAAAACTTTCCTAACCTGGGAAAGGAAATTGACATACAAGTCCAGGAAGCACAGAGTCCCAAACCAGATGAATCAACAGACGTTATAATTAAAATGGCAAAGGTAAGAGACAGAGAATCCTAAAAGTAGCAAGAGATAGGCAAGTAGTAACTTATAAAGGAGCTTCTATAAAATTGACAGCTGATTTCTCAACCGAAACTTTACAGAAGGTATTGGCACATAATATTCCACATGATGAAAAGCAAGGACCTAGACCAAGATCACTCTACCCAACAATGCTATCATTTAAAATTGAAGGACAGATAAAGAGCTTCCTGATAGATTCAATATAGAATGGCTCCTGCTCCTCCATCCTCTCCCCTCCTCCCCTCACCCTACTGTAACTCAGCAGAGCCTGGGTAACTGCAAATGTAGCCTGGGAAACTAATAACTTAGCACAAGGAACAATAACTTGGCTCAGGAGACTGAAAAAAAAAAACTTGCCCTAGCCCTTACCTTAGCCCGGTACATAGAAACCCATCCTTGACCAATCAGTAGTGACCACCTAGCCCATACCTTAGCCAGGTGAATTGGAATCTGTGCCTGACCAATCAATAGTGACCACATATGCCTCCCTCTGCCTTATGCCTAGTAACCCCTTTACCTATATAACTTCACTCCCAACGGCCGGAACTGCTGCTCTCCCATTGTGAGACAGCCGGGCAGCTTCTCCCCCAATAAAGCTGGTCACTACCACCCGGTGTTTCGGCTCGTTTCTATCACTTCCCAGACAAGTAAAAGCTAAAGGAGTTTATCACCACCAAACCAGTATTACAAGGAATGTTAGAGGGACTTCTTTGAGGGTGGGGTGTGGGGGAGCAAAATATGGATAATAAAATGATGATAGCTACATATCTATCAACCGTTATTTTCAATTTAAATGGATTAAAAGATTCAATCAAAAGACATAGAAGGTACTGTACTGAGTGAAATATGAGAGAGAGAAAGACAGATGCAAGTTGATTTCGCCTATAGGTGGAATCTAAAAAAGAAAATAGACAAATAAAACAGGAATAAACTCATAGATACAGAACATTTGGACTGTTGCCAGAAGCGAGGAGGATTGGGGGAGTGGGTGAAATAAGGGGAAGGGATTAAGAAGTACAAATTGGTTGTTACAAAGTAATAGTTACGGGGATATAAGGTATAGCATAAGAAATATGTAAATAATATTGTAATAACTATGTATGGTGTCAGATGGGTACCAGATGTATTGGAATGATCATTTTTAAGTTATATAAATGTCTCATCACCATGTTGTTCACCTGAAACTAATATAATATTATATGTCAAATATAATTGAAAATTTTAAAAATTATTAAAAAAACAAGTAAGTCTTCGGGATGTAATGTACAGCATGGAGAATATACTAAATAATATTGTGATAGCATGGTTGGTGTCAGATGGTTGCTGGACTTTTAATGGCGCTCACTTCTCTAAATATATAAATGTTGACTAATTATGATGCATACCTGAAACTAATATAATATTGTATGTTAGCTATGCTTTAATAAAAATCTTAAACATAAAAAGTCAGTACCACTGTTAATACTGGAACACTGAGTGGGCAATGGAATCAAAAGAGCTAAAAGATCTCTGCTATAAAGGAATAGATTTATAAAAACAAATAATGCCAGACTCAATAGAGTTGTCAATAAATAGAGTTCTCAATAAAATTAAAAACTTAGTGAGCACAATGAACATACCTTAACACATATACTTATTTTTTGTAATGCATTTGATACAGTATCTAAATAAATCTTATTTTCCAACCTAAAAACAAAAAGAAATTCTCTACTTGTCATATTTTAAAACTATTCTCACAGATGGATTTCTAGTCATGGGAAAAAACATATGGCCATCTAAGATGTATTAAATTTTAAAAAGCAAGTTGCATAATATGGATATTCAACCAAAATATAATACTAAATATACATATACTAAATACTAGATATATTTAGTATATATATGGGTACATAAATGTGTGTATATAGGTATGTATAGATGTATGTATTTTAGGGTTGGTTGAATATACCAAGTACATTATATATGGGGTAAGGTGTCATAACCTTGTCATAATCTTGTCATAACCTTGCCAAGGTTATGACACCTTCTCTAGTTGTTCGTATAGTGCTGCCAACCTAAGTGCACAGTGGCAAGTTCATGAACTTAATTGTCAGATTTTAGGGATAGTAACATCTCTGATGGCGTTTCCAGGAAGAGTTCCAAAATTGCTTTGAAGGGTGGACTAGGCACTGGGATCGGTGCACAGCTTCCCAAGGGGAGTCCTTTGAAGGTGACCGTAGTGATATTCAGCAGTGAGGTGTGTAGCACTTTTTCTAGGATAAGTTTGTGAAATTAATTGTCCAATCTCATATAATATATCTTAAAAGTTCTAAAAATATATACAACACATTGTTAACAGTAATTATTGTCAGGGGTTGTTGATGAATGTGGCTTTTGGCTTTATATTTTATAAAATTTTGTGTTAATTGAAAATTTTATAGTGAGAATATTTAGGTATTAGAAATTTTTTAAAATTCATATAAAATTAAATATAGCCCAAATAGGCCTGCTTCTGTTTTACTAGCATTCTAAAATATAACTTGCCAGTTAGCAGTAATTTATGTTTAACATAAAATTGGGTCAAATAAGGCAAAGAAATTATGGGGAAAAAACCCTCAATGCCCTGATTTTAGCTGTCACTTTTAGGCTGACTGAAAAATGTTCAGTAAGAATCTCTGCAAAGGAGGTAAGAGACAGCTCTTATCTTCCCTCTGTTACGCCTATCTAAGAAAGTAATGACTTACATAAGAGTGTCTATTTGTAGATCCATGGAAAGAGGGGTTCTTATCTGTCTTCAGAACCTAGTTCTGCCAATGAATCAAGAGGCAGAAAAAAAGAACTGCAGACTCCTGGGTCCAATCCACTAGTCCTGGCCATGCTCCAGGGAGAGCCACAACGGGCAGGGCTATGACACTCATAGAAGCCTCCACAGCCACCTCTGCTTTAGCTCACTTTCACCTGCCAGGCTCCTTTTATGCTTTCTCAAGAAAAAGAAAAGTTCACACAACAAAATATCAAAATAATGCAATAAAATGGGAAATATTAATACATATGTATTAAGCATAACTGATTTAAAATATTGGTAAAAATACCCAGAATTTATATCAAAATACAATGCTAACATCCCAACACCACTGCACAAGTATACAGAAGGAAAGAAAGAAAATAAATCCTAACATGGGAAAAGGAAAAATTGTAAGAAGTAAATTTTAAATTTAAAGTTGTCACAAGTGATATCTAAAAAGAAAGGGCCATAAGGCATGCTAAAATATATTTTAAAGAAATTGTTACACATTTTGTAAACAAAATGAATCCAAATGATAATATCCAGCATTAGCTAGAATATGCAGAACTGGCATGGTATACCCTGCTGGGTGCTGCTGAAGTAGCGGAAACTTGCTTTGGATCAGTTTACTTCCAGGTTACAAGACGTGGTTCAATTTAGTAATTTTATTCTTTCAAAATATACCAAGAGGAAAAAATAATTTTATAAAGATTTGAAAAACAAAGAAAGCCTAAATGCTCAACAGTATCAATTTAAAGATAATTATAACGCTATCGAAAAATACATAGCTATTGAAAATGACAAAGAACCGGTAATACAGGTAACAATGTAGAATGAAAAACAAAAACCCAAAATGTTATATACAGTTTATAGACCTATAAAAACATGTAAGTAAATTAATGAAATTCTTTATAGCTATTAAAAATAATGATATAGAACGATGCTTTTAGAAATGACAACACTGATATATTCATAGAAGAAAATATATGTGATACTATTTATGTAAAAATTCTGTATCTTTGTGTTCTTCTATCCATAGGAAAATATCAAGGAACATGTTTCCCAAAAATAGAAATAAAGGGTTTTTCATGTTGTTTTTAACAACAAGGTAAAACTGTGAAGATACTTTCATGGGGGGAAAGGAAGAGGCAAAAATGTATAACAGGAACAATCAGAAGAGAATAGAAATGTTTCTCTCGCTCTCTTTCTCAATCTCTCGTGTGTGTGTGTGTGTGTGTGTGTGTGCGCGCGCGCGCGCACACACACACACACACACACACACACACCTCTAAAATCACCAGATCATCAGCTACTATGACAGACTAGTGGCACCAGGTGGCAGTTCCTACTACCTCAGGTCTCCAGCCATTCATGACATACCACAAAACAAAGGCACCACAGAACAGTTTCCTCCTAAACATCTATGATTCTAACAGAGGAGTCACAAAAGTTTTCTGGAAAGGGCCAGACAGTAAATATTTTAGGTTTTGAGTATGGTTACAACTACCCAACTCTGTCATTGAGGCATGAAAGCAACCATAAATAATACTTAAAGGAATGAACATGGCTGTGTTCGAATAAAACTTTATGAACAACAAAATTAGAATTTCATGCAGTTTTCATGTCACTAAATATTCATATTTTTAATTTTTTTCCCAACCACTGAAAAACATAAGAACTGAAGACAGTTTGGAAGTTCCTTAAAACTTTAATCACAGATTTACCCAACAATTTTACTCCTAGGTATATACACAAGAGAACTGAAAACATACACTTATCCAATAACGTTTACATGGATGTTGATAGCAGTATTATTCATAATATCCAAATATTAGGAGTAACCCAATGTCCATCAATTGATGAATGGATTAGCAAACTGTGGTATATCTATATAAAAGAATATTATTCAGCCATAAAAAGGAATGAAATACTGATACATGCTGTAAGATGGATGAACCTTAAAACATACTAAGTCAGGCATGTTCAACCTGTGGTCCAAGACAGCTTTGAATGTGCCCCATCACAAATTCTTAAAATATTATGAGACTTTTTTTGCAACCCCTTTTTCTAGTTCATCAGCTATCATTCGTGTTAGTGTACTTCATGTGTGACCCAAGACAATTCTTTCCTGTGGCCCAGAGAAGCCAAAAGGTTAGATACTGCTGTACTAAATAAGAGAAGCCAGACATAAAAGGTCACTTATTGTCTGATCACATTTATATGAAATATCCAGAAAAGGCAAATCAATAGAGACAGAAAGTAGATTAATGGTGGCCAGGGGCTGTGAGGAGGAAGGACTGAGGAATGACTGCTAAGAAGTATGGGGTTTCTTCCCAAATAATAAAAATATTCTGGAATTAGTGCTCATGGTTGCACAACCTTCTGAACATACTAAAACAACAGAATTTATACTTGAAAATTCTATACTTGAATTTTATACTTGAATTCTATAGTATATGAAGTAAATCTCAATATTTAAAAGTGTAAAGATTTAGCTCATGAGCCATACAAAAACAGACCGCAGCTGGATTTGGCCTGGGTGCCAAAGTTGGCCAACTCTGTTCTAGCATCTAACAGATAAATGGCTGTGGGTTTTACACACACATACTTGACAAATTAAAACACACTCAAAGGCAAAATCTTGAAAGAAGCTGACCTGGGACTAAAAAAAATTATTTGACAATAATTAAATAAACTTATAAAAAATGAGAAGTCAAAGAACCACCAAACCCACAGTTATTCTTATGAAAGTGGTTAAAATTCAACAGACTGGTAAGGGGAGGGAGGAAAAGTAAATGTTATATAAGCACAACTTTTAAATGCCAGTTTTCCTCTGTCAAGCCAAGATCCTTTTAAATGTAAAGTAAGCTAATTTAGAAATGCATTTAGTGGCACATTACCTGGAGGCACTAGCTGTATTAATTCAAACCTGGTTAGAAAGCCTAAAAAGAAAAAATGAGATTTTAATACTTTAAAAAATTGTCAGAGTTTTTCATTCATTGCTAAGTTTAAAGCTGCCATAACATCCCATTTACAATATTAATAAGAAGTGCCATATCAACAGTGACTCAAGTCAAGTACTTCTAGACCCAGTAAATGGAGAGCATAGAGTAATTGTGCTACAAAAGTAGCATTTCATCCCCTGAAAAATATTGACAAAATGAATGCATTTTCTCTCTTAAAAATATATTCATAAAACACTTTAAAAATAAACTTTTCACTTTAAAAACTCAAAATAAAATACAATTGTTATTCATTAACCTATAAAAGTTTAACCTTGCTTAAAATGGTATAATATGGCAGCTGTATGTTAAACACAAAATTAATATTTTTTTATTTCCTGAGTTCAAATACACTTGGAAATAGTGAGCCCATGTACAATGTCTACACGACAAAAATGAAATTCAAATCTTAAAAGTAATTTAAAACATAAATGTATAATAAAAAATCAAAGATAATTTTCACAAAATATTAAAAGTGAAAACATTTAAAAATAGACAATAGTGGTGTTTATAGTTAATAATACTGTATTATATATAGCTGACCCTTGAACAACATGGCTTTGAACTGTGAGGATATACTTTTATGTGGATTGTTTTCAATAAATACAGTCAGCCCTTGGTATCTACGGGTTTTGCATCCACAGATTCAACCAACCATGGGTGAAAAACTGTATTTTCACATTCTCTACTGTGGTTTCCAAACCATGAGCACAGATCAAAAATACCATTTTTATCCATATTTGGTTGAATCCTCAGATGGGAAGGGTCTACTCTAGAGTCAAAAGTTATACTGGATTTTCTACTCTATTGGTGGGACGGGTGGGAGTGTTGGGGGAGGGGGAGGGAGTTGGCGCCTCTAACCCCAGCATTGTTTGAGGATCACTTGTACCTGAAGGTTGTTAAGACTGTAGATGGTAAATATCCTCACCACAAAAAAGAAATGGTAATTATGTGATGTAATGGAGGTGTTAGCTAATGTCTATGGTGGTAATCATTTTGTAATGTATAAGTGTATCAAGTCAACACACTGTACACATTAAACTTACATAATGTTATAGCTCAAAAGTTATAGCTCAAAAAACTGGAAAAATACACAGTAAAAGTTAATTTCTTCCTTTGTAGACTTATGAAAAATATATAAAAACATGAGGACAGAATTTTAAATGAAAAGAAACTTAAAAGCCAAGACAGCCCATAATTTAGATTTGCCAAGAGGGAGGAGAAAATATATCCTTGCCAATCATCACCACAATGGTAATGTTTAACACTGAATTTGTCTCAGGCCCCAGATTTCTTACATTCAATGAATTCCCACCACATCCCACACTATGGATTAGAAGATTTCATATCTAAGATGGCAATATTCCCCAAGTTGATCTGTAGGTTCAATGCAACCTCCAGCAACATGCTAGTTGGCTTCTTTGCAGAAATTGGCAAGCTGATCCTAAATTCAAATGAAAAATGAAGGGAATTCAAATAGCAAAACTTGGTCTTGGAAAAGAACTAAGTTGGAGGACTCACACTTTCTGATTTCATAACTTACTACAAAGCTACAATAATCAAGATTGTGTGATATTTGCATAATGATAGATATATGTATCAATGGAATAGAATTTAGAGCTCAAAAATAAGCCCTCACATTTCAGTCAATTGATTTTCAACAAGGGTGCCAAGACTATTCAATAGGGGAAAAATACTCTTAATGACAAATGTTGTTGAGAGGACTAAATATGCAGATGCAAAAGAATGAAGCTGGACCCCTACCTTGTGCCATTTACAAAAATCAACTCAATATGTATCATAAACCTAACTGTAAGACCTAAAACTATAAAACTCATAGAAGAAAACAAGACATAAATCTCTATGACTTGAATTAGGCAATGGTTTCTTAGTTATAGCATTAAAAGCACAAGTAACAAAAGAAAAATAGGTAAAACAGAATTCATCGAAATTAAATACTTTAGTGTTTCAAAACACAATCAAGAAAGTGAAAAGATAATCCAAACAACGGGAGAAAATATTTATCAATCATACATCAGATATGGGACTTACAACTCCATAATAAAAAGACATCCAATTAAAATATAGGCAAAATAAAAGAAATAAAATAAAATATAGGCAAAAGACCTGAATACATTTCCCCAAATAAGATATACAAATTGCCAATAATCACATGAAAAAAAAATGTTCAACATCATTAGCTATCAGGGAAGTGCTAATCAAAACCATAATGAGATACTACTTTATGCCCACAAGGATGGCTACCAATTAAAAGGACAAATAATAACAACTGTTGGCCAGGATGTGGAGAAATGAAACCTTCATACATTGCTGATGGAATGTAAAATGATGCACTGCTTTGGTAAACAGCCTGGAAGTTACTCAAAAGATTAAAAAGAGTTATCATATGACCCAGCAATTCCACTTCTAGGTGTATACCCAATAGCAATGAAAACATATGTCCACAAAAGAACTTGTACACAAATATTTATAGCAGCATTACTCATCATAGCCCCAAAGTGAAAACCCAAATGCCCATCAACTGATGAATGGATAAATGATATGTGACATCGCCATACAACTGGAACATTATTTAGCCATACAAAATATTAAGTACTGACATGCTACAAGGATGTGCTAAGTTAAAGAAGCCAGTAACAAAGGACAACATATTATATAATTCCATTTATATGAACCATCCAGAATAAGCAAATCTAGAGACAGAAGATTAGCTAGTAGTTGCCTCGGGCTGGGTGGGATGAGAAAGAATGGGTAGAGTGTTTCTTTCTGTGGAGATGAAAATTTCTAAAATTGATTATAGAGATGGTTATACAACTCTGTGAATATACAAAAACCATTTGATTGTAAAAAATAAACAAACAGAATGGTATCATCCAGTATATCCCATCTATACCTATAAAAGGGTTTGTTGTTTAACCAAAAACATGATTCAAATTTTACATAGACTCTCTTGAATATAAATGAATCAAACCTGGAAGTAGCACAACTGAAAAAATAGGAAATTTTATATCCGTGAATTACATACACACAATAATATCTCTCTCTCTTTTGAAGAATACCTACTTTCTAAAATATCTGCTACAGCTCCAGGATCTATTGCATTTTCGAATAACTGCAGGAAAAAAATAGGAAAAATAAATGCTCAAAGTTTTATTAATATATACTTATAGAAACTATAAATTATGTCTTTTAAATAATTAACATATATCAAATCCAGCCATATAATATTTTAGTATTCAACAGGAATACCTTTAACAGGTATGTGGTTAAAAGTTCAACAAATGACTACAGAATAAATGAATGAGAGTTAACGAAACAATACCAAATGCAAAGAAAATCTGAGTTAGCTGAATCTACCACATGCTCAAAAAATCATCAACTTGACCTAGCCCTACAGTCTGTTGCTAAAAGCACATCTGGCATCAACCTCAAAGAGCTTTGTTTGAGTAGCTAGAAAAACATTCTGCATACCACACATATTCATAAAATGTTAACTGAATGAATGGCTTCTCTTGCCAAGGAATTGGTTGTGCTAAAAAGAAATATAAATAAAAATTCTATTTACATGAAACACAAAAGAAAAGTTAAGTGCTATAACTATACTCCCACAGAATTCAAAAATAACTAGAGAGGAAGATCTTCATAAGTTTTAAGTGTATCAAGAAAAACACTGTGATACCTATATTGCCATTGCCAAATCTGCGTATTTTGTCCTTGAGATAAAAATAGCCTGGAATAGGACTGAAATAAAATACCACATCCCTCTCCCTGAATTCTAGAACTCTGTAAAAAAAAAAAAATCAGCAGAGTTTGATTTCAGGCATTAAAGTTTTGTTTTAAGTGGTCTTTAAACTTAAGCATGGTTAAAATCTGCTCTAGATCCAAAGCCAAGTTCATTTTAACTACAAAAATGGAGGCTGTCCCCTGTAACTTGTCTTACTGACTTGAATTTATCAAGCAAGTGTGGGTGATTTTTTTTCTCCTAAACTATTTCAGTAATTGCATTCCTTCACTTGATCCATGTCTGAGGATTTTCTCAAGTGTGATCTTGGGAAGTAAATAATCACATGACCTGCTCAAACACAATGGTTCATACATTTTTTTATGAGTAATTTTTTATTTATCCAAATGCTTTAGAATATTCAATTCTGAAGTACATAGAAGGTCCAACAAGAAAATGTTTTTTGCTTATTACTGCCAAGTATTTGCAGCTAGAGAACAGAACAGATACGACAAGGCTAGAGCCAAGTGGAATATAAACCTAAACAACTCACACAAGAGGGCAATTTTCAAAATTTAAAATACAGCATTTATTTAACTTCATTTTATAAAATGAAAAATGGTCCATGATATGTTTGACAAATAATCTCAAAAGCAAAGCTTTGCAACAGAGCAGTAGTGGCATCTGGAATGTAACTCTGAGGCTCACTCTCCTATGCAGTAAGTCAAGGAGGTTGAACCAAATCACCTCCCAAGTTACTTACAGATTTATCATTCTGTCCTTCTATGATTTTGTATACTTGGGCTTCTTATAATTTTTTTTATCTTCTACAGAAGCAAATTTAAAATGAATAAAACTAAGCAGGAAATTCTTAGGGGAAAAACAGACTGGACTTTGTACCACCCAATTTTTACCATTACCAACATCTAAATGGTAGAAGTATGAGCAGGGTCCTTTGGATCCTAACTGCATATTCCAAAGTAATGTCCATTGCTTCCTCTCCTCTCTTATCCAAACACTTAACGGACTGTGATTTATAAATATGTTATCTGCAGCTCTAGCCCTTTAGAAAATCAATCCTCATTTCCTCTCCCATTCTCAGGTGGAAACATTTTCTGGGCACCTCCATCCACACCTTTAAAAGTGAGAGGCTCTACTGGGGAGCCTTCCCCCACTCATCCCCTCCCCAAAAGAACCACCTCATTGATACTGTCTGGGGCAAAACCATCTGACTTACCAAGGTTCAAGGAATCAGACTGATTCTACCTCCTAATTCCAAAACAAAAACTTCAAAGGATTGTCAGTGATTGCATAGTATTGAAATTAATATTCTAAAGTAAGAAGAAGCTGGTTAATGTTTTGACTATTTATATCATGATCATATTCATTAGAATGGAATGTAGCTTTATCCCTCCATAGCAAATAAACCAGGTATAACCTAAGAAAACTCAATAAATCTGTAGAGCCTGCTTGTTTTGTTATAGGATTTCAGTTACCAAATTTAACTAATTTCATTATAGTTTTTCATAATTTTTCTGAGTCTAAAAAAGTTTGTTTCTAAGGTCTGCTAGTTTATTGATAATCCCTGTCATAAATGTAATGCAACTGCCTCTAACACCTCCAAGAACATTCAGAAATTGTTCTCTCTGCTCCAATTAGAAAATGCCATGGGAGTTCCAAGAATAGAAAACATCAACCAGGGTATTTAGCACTAGGTTGACAGAACTTGGCTCAATCCTGGGCTGCAAAAGCAAGTCCTCCAACTGTGGTTTTGTGCTGTGCTGAGGTGGCTTCAAGCAATTTTTTAAAAAGGAAACTTACAAAATAAATTTATAAGAACTGTGTTCTTTATAAGAACCATTAAATAATCTTCACGCAAAATTCAAATTTCTCTATTTAGCACTAGTCAAGATCACCTTTTCCAATCTCATTCTCTGCTGAATCATAATAGGAAACACGGAAGGGAAGCATTCTGTCTCCAGGTACTGATTCAGGAGGTAAACCCCCAGGTACACATCGTGCTTGTCAGGAAGGAACACCCCTGGGCAAGAAATCTTAAAAACAAGGTAAAATAAAAATAGAGAACAGGGTTTATTTCGTGTTTTAAACGGGGGCTCTATTTTCCCTAACCAAAAGACGATGCCAAATTTCCCCCACTACCGCACCCCACCCCTCACCTGTGCCTCCCAGAACCCTCCCCTCTCCTTTTTCCTTAAACTGGAAATCCAGTTTCTTCGCACGTCTCCGCCAGGTGTCACAGTCCTCCTCTCGCGGTTCCCTCTCCCCGCCCCTTCAGGATGGCAGTGCGGAAGCGGAAGAGGTTGCAGGGCTGGGATCCTGTTTTGCAGCCGGCGGGGTACTGGGGTCCGGGCCGTCCGCAGCAATGCCGAGCCCCCGGAGGAACGTCGAGGGACGCCCACTGGGAGCGTCCGCCACGAGCAGCGGCAGCAGCAGCAGCAGCCCCGGCAGCCCGGCCCATGGTGGCGGCGGCAGCAGCAGGTTTGAGTTCCAGTCCCTGCTCAGCAGCCGCGCGCCGGGCGCGGACCCCACCTGCGCCCGCCTCCGCGCGTCCGAGAGTCCCGTGCACCGCCGTGGCTCCTTCCCCCTGGCAGGAACTGGCCCCCTGCAGACGTCACCGGCCCCGCTGCCCGAGGAGGACCGCATGGACCTGAACCCGTCCTTCCTGGGTATCGCCCTGCGCTCCCTGCTGGCCATCGACCTGTGGCTGTCCAAGAAGCTGGGGGTCTGCGCGGGGGAGAGTTCGCCCTGGGGCAGCATGCGGCCGCTTATGAAGCTGCTGGAGATCTCTGGACATGGCATCCCCTGGCTGCTGGGCACCCTCTACTGCCTGTCCAGGAGCGACAGCTGGGCCGGGCGCGAGGTGCTAATGAACCTGCTCTTCGCCCTGCTGTTCGACCTGCTGCTGGTGGCCCTGCTCAAGGGGCTGGTCCGCAGGCGCCGCCCGGCCCACAATCAGATGGACATGTTTGTCACCCTCTCGGTGGACAAGTACTCATTCCCCTCGGGCCATGCCACCAGGGCCGCCTTGGTGTCGCGGTTCATCTTGAACCACCTGGTGCTGGCCATTCCACTAAGGGTGCTGGTGGTACTGTGGGCCTTCATCTTGGGCCTCTCCAGGGTCATGCTGGGGCGGCACAATGTCACCGACGTGGCATTTGGCTTTTTTCTGGGCTACATGCAGTACAGCATTGTGGACTATTGCTGGCTGTCACCACGCAATGCTCCAGTCCTCTTTGTACTGTGGAACCAACAGTAACACCATCTCATTCATTATGGCACCAGGACATCTGAAGGTTTCCACATGTGATCATGCCAACATAAAGCAGCAGCCATCCCGCTTGTTCCTCTTAGGACATTTCAGGCTTTCTTTAGGATTTCAGGTGTCCTACCATCTTGATCTTGATGGGTTGTTAGGCTGGAGCACATGCTGGCCATTATTGATTACAGCCATATTACAGAAAGCAAAAAGCAAAAAAAAAAAAAAAAATCCCTCTATTATATATTCAACAACTGTTTATTGTTTATATCTCCAGGACAACTGCAAAGACATCAAGCTGGGGTGATTATAATGTTGCTGCTTTTTATAAGTTGACATCAGTGAAATTGTGTTTTGTAGTAATCCTATAAGTCAACATATCAGTTATAAGTTGAACTTTGAAAAAGAAACAATCTTCATTTTGTAAATAATACATGCAGATAAGCCATGTACTAATCCTACTTCTCTTCCTAAGGTAGATTTTAAATAGTTATTTAAGAGTCTAAGACATAGGTTTTTCTAGTTTACCCTGAAGATCTGTTGCCACAGTTGGGGAGATTTCCTCTTAATCCTGATTTTCTTGTTAAGCTTTTTTAGTTTATATTGCCTCTTCTATCTTTGCAGACTGGGTAGTGAGAAGAGAGATTATAGTACATATCTTTCTTTTTTTTCCCTCTACCTCCTCAAAAGGTCTTTGAACTTATATTTATTTCCCATTACTCTCTAACATTGTCTTTTACCATTCAGAGAACAAGCCAAGAACTTACTTGAGGAAGAAATACTGAAAGATGGTCATATCTATAGTCCCCATAGAAAAGGAGGGACTGGACAGTGGCCTCATGCTTAATTATGTTGAGAACAAATAGCATGGCATGAGAGAGGGGAGAAGAACCAAGCTGCTGAGGAGGTCAGAGGAAGGAAGACATTGAGGGGAGGCTAACTACATACTATGTCAATGGACCAGCACAGCAGGAGATGGGGCCCTGCTGCCTGTCATCTCTACGAATAAAGGAAAATGCCCGAGGTAATAAAATGGAAAAACAATGCGTAAATTTTTTCATATATACCACATGGATGAACTTGTATATTGGATTTTCACATGGAATTCTGTTTCCCTGTTTACAGCACACTGTATTTAGGTAACATTATTTAATTGGAACTTCATCAGGGGAGTCTGCTGCTATACCAGGCACAAGGTATAACTAACTCCTAAATTTCCGTTTACAATGATCTTTACATTTAAAGCAGTTTATCCATGGTGCCTCCCCAAATCACAAGACCAAAGACCACCAAATGCAGGAAAGTCCGGAAAGGTATATGCTTTAAATGCTGCTCTACCTGAAAATAAGAACCTTTATATTACCTATAGAATTGGTGTCTTCCAGTAATCTTAATGACCAATTACTTGAGATTTATAAGTAAGGATTATGGCCTTTGATCTGTCATATAGAGGTGTACCTAGGAATCTGGAGAATGGCTGTGACAAGTAGGCTCTGACTGGGTGGAAACGTGGACTCCGAGTGTGAGAGGCACAATGAAAGGAACAGCTACTCTTCAAAATAAAATCATTTGCATTCCCACAACATCCTGAACACAGACTACCTCTTCACTTGCTGAATCAGACAAACTGTGAAGCTGTACGTGACTTGCTTTATTGTTTAATCTTTGAGAGGTCCTTTATGTTAATTGCAGCAATATTCAGGCCAGCCATTTGGACACATATTTCCTCTTTCAGTGTCCACAAGTCTGAATATTGACTCAAAATTAGGTTTACCTTCTGGTTCCTGGTTATACTTCTGGAATTCCCTCTCTTAGTATCTGGGGCCTGAGTTTGGAGGTTTTTAAAGCACAGATCAGTTCACCCTGTTTTTGGAGTATCCTAAGTACTGTAAAGTAGAAAACTGATCCACTGTTAATTGTATACTGAGGAATGCCTTCTAAAAATCAAAATAAAGTTAACCAATAATGTTGAATGAAGTGAGATGAAAACTTGTTTAATTTTTTGCCTTGATGAGAAGCAAGACTGATTTATCACTCAACGTCTCCGAAATTCCTTCATGTTACTGCACAGCACTGAGCACTCGCAAGTGATACAGCCTGGTTCTGTTCGCTGTCCGAGGGGAGCAAATCCAGGAAGTTCTTTCTATTCCGCAGCTGCATGTATTTGATAAAATCACAGCTTTGTCACTCGTATGGAGGCTGAGCAGATTTTCCATAGCCACAACCTGTTGGCACTTGTGCTTGTAATCACTGTCAGGGAAGAAGACCGTATAGTTTGGAGGTATAGCTGCATGACAGTTTGTGACCGACTACAGATGGAAGGATTAGCAAATGGAAGCTGAAAGAAGAGGAAGACTGGCCCCAAAGAGGGACAATGCGGTCACTCTGCCACAGCATCTCACTTACGCAGAACTCTGTATAATTATAAAACACTTGTTGGTTGATTGAATTCCCTTTTGGAATTAGAAGCCAGAGCCATTCCTAGGAGAAATATCTTAGATAATATTGGGTTGGTTCTTAGAGGTGGAAAATTATCGGAAAGTAATGTTTTTTGGAAATTAAATTCTTCCCTGGTCATTTAAGGGAGAAGGGTTTTAAACCTTTCTTTCACACATCTTTAGTCTGGAAAAGAAAAGAAAATCCTTCTTGGACTTACAGCAGGGTTATTTTTAAAAAACAGAAAAAAGATAAAGTTAACAAACAGTTGAGGGGGGGGCGCGTGGAAACTGTGTGAAGAGGTTGAGCTGACTAAAGGTTACATTCTCCACACAGGGAAGGCCAGTGAGAGAGTCATCTTAGGGGCAGCGGTATGATTGATTCGAAAAGACAAGGACGTGCGCGCGGTCAGCTGCGGGGCGGGCGGCGAATAGGCCCGGGACGAGAGAAGAACCTCGGGAAACGAGTCTGATTTGGGGCAAGAGCGGGGAGGTGCGTCGATCTCTTACCGCCCGGATCTGCAGCTCCACCACCACCTGCAGAGGCATCGTTACCTGCGTGGGCGAAAGGACCTTGTAATGAGGAGATCCTTTGTGCCGAGCCTTGCACCGAGTTTTCTTAATTTAGTTCAACCCCTGGGGCAAATGTTCCCAATAGTTTCCCCAGCCCCCCACCCCCTCCTACCCCCATCTGCTCCCCGCTGCCCAGATCCCCGCCACCCGGACGGGTCTCACACAAGGGAGCTGGAGCTAAGGCTTCCAGAAGGCGGTAGCGTCGCGTTGCCGTGGACACTAAAATGCGCAACCTTCCACGGTGGAACGTGAGCGAGGTCCCCTGCGCAGGTGCCGTCCCAGGGTCCGCTTCCCAGATTTGCCGTTAGAGGGCGAGAATGACCCGGTACTGAGGTGGCAGCCGGATCGCGAGACGCTAAGAGCCTCAGTTTCCACCAACTCTTCCCACCGCCTCTCTTTATGGTGCCAATCACTATGTTAAAATGTTTACAGTGTCTATTCTAAGTAACCATAGCTCCCATCATAATTTAAATGCTACCCATTTTTAGTAGCTATTGGGCCTCCCAAGCCCTGGGAATTTCTGCAACAATTCCAATTAATAAAGCATTAGCCTGTCCCTAAAGGTACTCTCTTGCTTATGAAATGCTATGTCATCTTTGATTCAGAAAACAGCCACTGTTAATAATAAAAAAAATAAATGTGTGCTAATTAGAAATACACGGATAATTCTTAAAGAGGATTAAAAGTTAGGTATCCCGTTTTAGCCACAATAGAAATATTTCTCAGTCTCTCTTTTCGGGGGTTCAGTTAACCTAAGGCAAACACTGAATTACATGGTCTCCCAACTGGTAGTTACTGTAGTGGCCAAAGCCAGGGTTACACTGCAAAAACTGTCAGAGGTGGTAGGCAGAGGAAGAGTTCTTAACCTGCAGGGAAAGTGCATTTTCCCCCCGCTCACTGTATTCAACAGACAAAAATGAAGGAAGGAAAGAGTGGCTGCTTCTAGCCCGTTGGAAAAATCTGGTAGGGCCAATGCTATCTCTTAAAAATTTTTTAAATTGTGATGAGTTATTTATAATTCTATTTTGCATTGGAGATTTATGCAATTCCAAAATGCAAGTACAGAAAGATGTTCTGAGACAAAAATTAGGTATTCACTTTGGTAACTGGAGTTCCTTTTTCTAGAAGGGAAAAACTCAGTATGATGAAGGAGTGTATATTGTGCCCTTATCCAATCCTTGGTACTCTGTCAACATACCAAGAGGTACATAAGTGGGTGCTTGGCTGCCTACAGTACCCAGAGCACTAATTTGTAAGCTCACAAGAGCTTGCTGGCACTCAAACTTGTATAGTGATGTATGGGAAAAGGACCTGTGTTAACAATCTCAAGTAAGTCACCAACACCAAGGTTAAGACATTAAGGAGAGTGACAAAACAGATAAATAAACAAGTGGTCACAGATATAATGGAAGGGAGGAATCTTTATTAAGAACCTGTAAAGTGCTAGGCACACTGCATACTTGCATGCTAATTTATCTAGTGCCCACAATAACTCTTCGAGGGAGATGTTACTATCCCTATTTTACAGAAGCAAATCTGATGCCAGAAAGCCTTTTGTTCAAGGCCATATAGCTAAAGGGAAGCAGTCACACTTGAATCCAGATATATCTTGCCACATCACTGCCCCTGCAAAAACATACATCCTAGAGACACAATGTCCCATCCCATGCTATTCCTAGCCTTAACTGAACTCTCTTTGCCTACCTGAACTCTCTTGCATATAACTGGACTCTCCTTGCTTGGCACCTAGGGCACAGCCCTCTTCTGGTTTCCCTCCAATTCTTTGACCATTTTTTCTCTGTCTCTGTTCATCCTCCTCTATGTGCCTAAACCATGTTTCTTGGTCCTTTACTTTCCCCACGCTATACCCTTTAGGTTGTCACCCACTGTATGTGTGGATTAGCACAGGTACACACATTTACATATCCCACCCAGGCCACTCTCTCTGACAAGGTGAAATCTCACTATTATATATCATAACTAAAACTAAATAAAATTTAAAATGTAGTATGAGAAATAGAGGCAATCTATGGTTGGATGTTTTCTGGACAGCCCTTGTATAGTCCACATATCTCCATTTTAAAGTAATTTCTATTCAGGAAAAATTAATTTGCTCTTTTGAGTTTCAGCTGGCTAGTTCTATGTCCATGGGAGTACTAGGCTAATTATGACCCAAAGCATTTTCCAAGGAATTATATTTATTATATAATATAAGAAAGTAGAAAGAGTATGATTTAGTTCTACGGCTTATAAAAAGTGTCCACTGTACCTGGACACAGGATTTAGGCTCCAAAGTCAGCAATAGCTAAGGATACTTCTTATGTTATTATATCCATCCTTTCTTCTCCTACCAAAATATACCTATTTCAATTCCATTTTTACCCTCTTCTGTCTTTATTTAATCCTACACCTTTCCTTTGATCCTTGTTTCTATGCATTAGTTCCCTATTCATATATTTAGCACCTATTTTTTGAGCATCTGCTATGTGCTAGGTACTGTTCCTCACAATGGAGGTATACAAAGGTGAACAAGAAACAAACTATGCTCTTGTGGCCCTTATATTCTACTTCAGGAAGAAATATAATAAGTAAGTGGACATAAATAATAATAGTATGGTAAATGCTAGGAAGGAAATATTCAGGGGAGGAGATAGAAGGTTGGAGAAGGAATGAAAACCTAGTTTAGACCCAGTGGATAGGTCAGCCTCTCTAAGGGTGTCACATTGGATCTAAGATCTAAAAAGAAAAGCATGACCACTAGCATGACTTTTAAAGAACTAAGAGAAAAAATAGCCAAGCAAAGGGAGCAACAAATGTAAAGGGCCATGGATCAGGAAAGAAATTGGTATGTCTGAGGAATCAAAAGAAGGCCAACGAGCATGCTAAAAGAGACCTGGGTAGAGAGCAGAGGAGATTAAGAGATGACACTCAAGAGTTAAGCTGGCACTAGATATCACAGGAACTTAAACAGTTACAGCCGACAATGTGATTGAGAACCTAACATCTACAAGCTCTTCTTCCTTACTAATGGAACCCTAGTTTTGCTTGGATGGCAATGCATCTAGATGCAGAGAATGAATGAATTATTTAAGCCAGTTCAGGCCAATGACATGTATGGGAAAATTACTGAAAGTTTCTGAGAAATATTTTAAAGTAACTTCTATTTAAAAGTATTGAAATGAAAGCTATTAGTGAATAAAGCTGGGGTTTTTTTTGCCTCCTCTCCTTTCGTGCATTAGCTGCTGTGACATTTTCTCCCATGGCTTTCATTCCTAAATTCAAAAGGTTTAGACAGAGTGCTTCTGAACTTTTATTTGTAATTAATTATTATTAAGGTATAGCACATATTCATTGGAAAATATTCACACAGCATAATACAGAAAAGCTAAAAGTGGAAAGTAAAGATGCTCAGGAACTTTCCTCACAGCCTTAACCCATCAGGGGTAATCATTTAACAATTCTTGTTTCCTATCCAGGAATTTTCTACATACATGTACATAAATACACACACACATTTATTTTTACACAAATTGGATCATTATCTTTCTCCGTAGATATGCACACACATAAAATTAATATTGCAACTTTTTTTTTAACTCAACATGTCTGGGAGATATTTCTATACCAGCACATTTATACCTATTTACTCTTTTTAAACTGGTAATATCCCATATCCCATTGTATTAATAGACCTTAATTTATTTAAGTTCCTCTATTTATAGGCAATTAGATTGTTTCGGTTTTGCTGTTTTGCCCCCCCAATCCCCAATGCTGCAGTGAAAAATCTTTGTAGATAAATCATGGCATATTGGTGTAAAAATAACTGTTGGATAATTTCCTGGTAGTGAAATTGCTGAAGCAAAACACGTAATTCTCTGATACTGTCAAATTTCCCCTTCCAAAAGGTTATACGAACTACTGTTTCTCTAACAGCATTTCCTCACATCTTGTCAACACTCGGTATTGACTAACTTAAAAAGTTTGCCAATCTAATAGATTGAAATGTCTCGTTTTTATGAATCTCTTTAATTATGAGGACAGCAATATCTGATCGTTGAACGTGCAAGTTTTGAAGTCAAACTCCCTGGGCTAATCGTAGTTCTTCCCCTTAATACGTTATGACCTTGGGCGTTTTGGGTCTATTTCTTATTCTAAAAATGGGGGATAAAGAGAGAACAAATCTTAAGTATTAAACGAGGTATACAGAAAGCCCTCCCTGTACGTTCGCTACTAGTACTTGTCTTAATTTTTTAAAGTGGTAGTCCTTCATCTTTGTCGTATTCCTCCTAGCCAAGTTTCGTAGAACTCTTTTTGCTTGTAACTCGAAAGGAGAGAGAAATTGGTTTTGTTTTTCAAAATGTTCCCTTCTTGTCCCCCAACCCCAGCTTCAAAGGTACTGGCTTACATATCAATGCACAGAAATAAGTTGCAGTTTTTAAACAAGTAGACACGTGCTCCGAGCAGCACCCGACATCCAGAACGCACTATTTACAGCGCAGTGAACACTAGATAAGTATTTAATACTACATGACCCACAGCGCCGTTAGGGTAAATTGGGAGCGAGGTAAAGCTTCAAAAAAACCCCTGCTTTATAAGAAACACTTCCACACCGACTCGCTACAGCCAAATCCGGGGACACAGACTCCACCCCCAAACACAGTCCCGCCCTCCAGGACGGAAGTGACGTCCAAACTTGAGTCCGTCTTTTTCCGCCGTCCGCCGATGGCGCAGCCCAGGCTGGCGTGAGGCGTGCGTCGGCGTCGCGGCCAGTAGAGGAATTCTGGGTAACGGCCCCAGCCCGCTGGGGCGGCTAGCTCCGCGCAGCTGGTTTTACTCAGTCTGAGTCTGTTGGCAGTCGGGGTTGTAGATCCTGGGGCAGCCGGACATGGAGCAGCCATGGCCGCCGCCAGGACCTTGGAACCTCCCTCGGACAGAGGGTGAGGCTGAGGAAGATAGTGACTTGGACGTGTCCCCTAGTTCTCCCCGCTGCCCACAACTGCCGGGCGGCGGCGCCCAGGTGAGAGGGGGCCCGCTTTCTGCGTGGGGAAGGGGAAGTGCCGTGGCTGGACCCCCGGAGTCCCCTGTGTCCGCGACCCTCTTCTGTGCCCTGTTCTGCACACCTCCCTCACCCACGGGGACCGGGGGCCTGATGCCATCCCACCGCTACTGTAGCATCTTCTAAGGACTTCGAAGCTGGGCTGGCCATGTATTTCCAAACCTACACCTCTACGCACACTTTTTCATAGTGGCTGATTCCATTTCACTCTTGGAAGACGTCCCCCAACCCCCATCCTGACAGATTGAGAGCGGCTCATACTATAACATTGACCCTTTGTCTTATTGACCGTGCTTTTATCCGAGCATTTTATTCTATTGAAGAGTCTAGTACTTTTGCATAGTTGATAAGAACAGGGAGTAGTTCATTCACTGAGCTCTCCTGCCTTAAAAAGATTTCCGACTTTTGACATCTGAGCAAATTCTTAAAACATCACTTTTGATGCTGGCGTGAATCTCTCCCATTCGCGTGACCATTTTACCCCTTAACTGTTGTTTTTAGTTTTGCTTCTCATCATTCTCCAGTAAAAACTTACAGGCAGACATTTGCCTTTTGTTTCAGACTTCTTCCTAAGATGCTACTCATGGTTTTCACCTCAGTGTTTCTTCTGAAACTTACCTAAATGTGATAACACCATTTAAGAATTCTGCTGGGTCCTGTCTTAGGGAACGCTTATGTACTCAAATCACGTCGTCCTGGTTATTCTCCTAACCTGGGTGTGTTTGGAAGTATATTTCAGGATCACAGACTAAACACTAATATGTTTACTGAAACGGATTATGGGTGTCTGCTTTCTAGGTTTCATACAAAATGGTGTCCCTAAGAGCTTAACTGAATTAATACAGTGTTTTGTTTCTTTTCTGAACTCATCTTGCTGGCTGTTAAGAATATGAGCTATTTAAATTGTTTGCCAGTTAAGTGTAGGGTTATCCATCCTATGCTCAGTTCATAGGACTGGCTTCACACAGAAAAATGCTGTTTCATAACCACAGACTGTACTTGGACCAGCTAGTCACTAGGAAAGTGCAAGACATTTTTAAGGAGGACAGAGTGAGAGTTGATAGGTCAGTAGTCACCCACTAATAATGGATCACTAGTGTCATCTTTATACACAAAATAGGTTATATAATCACATAATGAATGTCTTACAGAAAGAAAAATGGAACAGCAGCTGCCATTAATTTTGAAGGCGTAAGGAAAATATAGAAGAATTTCAGTGCATTGTGGTTGAATTACAAAAATAACCTAAGGGAAACTCCATTTTAAAAAATCTGTGTATTAGTTTTTACTTGTACACTTGGAATTATAAGCTTATTTAGCTGAAAGGAATTTTAGAAGTGAATAAACTTATCTCCTTCATTAAAAGTGGTTTTCCTGAAACCATGTAGCTAGTGCGTGGCAGAAGTGAAACTAGAACCCACTCCTGACTCCTAGTACAGTGTTTTCTCCAACCTACTGCTGTGTAATATAAAACTTTATTTGGCTGAAAGTATCTTTGAGTGATGTTAAAATTGTGAAGTGATTACTAATCCTAAATTAGTTCATGTGTTTATAACCTACTTATTTGTTTTGCTGGCTTTAGGACTTAAGTTTTGGATTGGAATATTTGGAAAAATGAAATGTTTATTAATTCAATTCATAAATATTTTACAATATTTATAAAAATAACTTTGGTTTAATGTAACCAAATACGGGGAATCTTGACATCTTAATGTCATAGGTGATACATAGTTCTTAAATCCACTTAATGTAAAGGCAGTTTGGAATTTAGAGTCCTGTTTGAGAGTTGGGTTTGTTTGTTTTTTTTTTTAATGTAAAGTTACATTAGTAGATCTTAATGCTACTTAATGCTAACAGTTCCTTTTTCAAATTTATGTTCATTAAAATTATGTTTAATATCCTTTTAAAACCTTAGTATGTTCACAGATAAAATATTAATTTATTTAATCATCTCAGTACATGTTGGATAGTTTGCTCAAATAGCCAGATGTTGTCTGTATAGTCTGTGGAGAAGAATTTAAACATAAATCATTTTTAGAATTTGGAGAGAAGATTTCTGTGTTTGATCTGAGAAATGATTTGAGAATTTGCTCCCATATAATTTAAAAATGCAAGATCCATTTGTCCATATCTCTTACAACACAAATTTTATAGCTTCATTTTTCTTCTTTTATTGGCCCTTTAAGCATAACTAGTCTACACTTATTCTGGATTATGTTCTAAGATAGCAAAAAATAAATACTTTACTTGGTTTGTTAGGGCCATATAGTGCCTGGGCTCCAAACCTGCCAAATGAGTAATTAAAACATCTGAATAACAAGAATGTCCACATTTTGTCCCAGTAGAAATCTAAGTTTGCATAAAAACTTAAGTAAGAAGTATGGGCCTTGCATGCAACTTGCCTCAGAATTCTCCAGTAGTCTGTTCCATGAAGAGGAGCATCATTTATTCATCTACAACTTACTGAATTTTATCCCCTAAAGAAGTCGATAGTTGAGTAAGCAAATAAGCACACTATTGTGTGGAAACACCACTATAGAAGCATGCATAATTTGGAGAGGGAAGGGATGAGGGAAAAGTTAGGGATGTGATGCCAGAATCTGGAATGGAGGTAGGAGTTTCGTGGGGGGGTGGGAGTGGGGGATGGCTTGCGGCATGTTCCACATGAAGGGGTGGATGGAAAGAATAAGCAAACAAGTAGAAGAGTAACTAGAACTGAGTCCAGAGAGATAATAGGGAGTAAGATCATAAGGGACAGTGCCATGTGAATTTGCACTTTATCCCAAGACTGAGTAAAATTACCAGATTTGGTTTTTGGAGAGATTAGGTCTGGCAGAGTGGAAAATGGCTTGAAATAAGAAAAGCTTTATTTATGTAATTAAGGTATGAAATTATAAGGGCTTGAATAGTGATTTGGATAAGGTAACAGAGTAGAGTAAAATTATTCTGAGTACTTAATTTGAAATTGATCTACATTTTAGCTAAGAAATCATGAGGGCTATCTGGAAAAAATCCAGCCATAAATCTCTCTATTTTTCATATTACGTGGCTGGATACTTTCCGGACAGCCCTTGTATGTGCCATCAGCTTTTGTTTTATAGAGCTGAGGCACCCATCACAGTGCCTTACATAGTGGTACAGAATCACCAGGATGGACTAGTTGGCTTTTTTAAAGAATAATTTTGCCTATTTTCATTAGGATTAAGTTAAAGGGTATCTTATAAATAGAAATTGCCAATAGGAACCTCTCACATTGCCAAGGATTGGGATGACACAGAAAGAAAATTGAAACCAAGAATGATTACTTTTAAATGAAAGGTTTTTTTCAGTAAAGAACTTGCAGAGCAGAACTCTATCCGCT
Organism: Lyroderma lyra; assembly: GCA_004026885.1. NCBI lineage: Eukaryota > Metazoa > Chordata > Mammalia > Chiroptera > Megadermatidae > Lyroderma > Lyroderma lyra. The sequence goes on from PVJL010006069.1 coordinate 37,772, forward strand.
TTTTGAGCATGTGGAGGTATAAGGTGATGAACTAGAGTTAAGTTTTTGTTCTCATTACTCTGCTATTTCAAGAGTGTGAAGGCTATAAATCAAGTGTTTTTTACTACACTTGATCTTAGCCAAAAGGCCGAGAAGTGATTTTTGAACACAGCTATATGCTGGGCAGTGTGCTAGTTGCCAGGCTTTTTGTTGCTGTTAGTTGTTGGGGGAGGGGCACAGATGAACATGGAAGCTTGGAGTCTAGTTGCTGAAACAAGGCCTATCCCTCCCCTTATAATATAAAAAACGTAATTGAATACTCAGAAGGTAGGATACTGAGGCAACAAAACATTGTACTGAAATCTGTGACTAAAAGAAAATCAACTGTGCTACATAAACATACCTGTTAGCTTCTTCATTTCTTACAAATATTGTTTTTTTATTCAGATGTATAGCCATGGAATTGAGATGGCTTGCCAAAAGCAGAAAGAGTTTGTGAAGAGCTCTGTGGCGTGCAAATGGAATCTCGCTGAAGCTCAGCAGAAACTTGGTAGCTTAGCACTGCATAACTCTGAGTCCTTGGATCAGGAATATGCCAAAGCACAAACAGCAGTATCAGAACTGAGGCAACGGGAAGAAGAATGGCGGCAGAAAGAAGAGGCTCTAGTACAAAGAGAGAGAATGTGTCTCTGGAACGTGGATGCCGTTAGCAAGGATGTTTTTAATAAGGTATGAACCTTTTATTACACCTTAATGAAAGAAGAAAAAACTGAAGTGTTTGTGCACGCCAGTTGTGTATATTTGGCAGCAAAGCAGCAAAACCTGTAAACCATATTTATTTTTTGATAGTTTTTTAAAAACACCTGTTACAGAAACCTGTATCCCCAGTAGTGTTTAATGTGGGTAGTCCTTAATATAAATATATGGCTGCAGCATAGCACACTGAATAGAATTGTGGGCTCTGGAATCAGATTGCCTCAAATCTCCGCTTCGTCACATGCTGGCTTTTGTGACCTTGGGCAAGTCACTTAACATCTCTTATGTCTCAGTTTCCTCAATTATATAGGGTGGGTATGAAAACTAAATCATATAATGTCTTAAAAAATGTAGCATGGGGCATGGCACATGGTAAGGCTCAGATGTTACGAGTGTTTTCTGATATTGCTGTACTATCAGCTTGCTATCAATTTTGTAACACACATATATAGTTACCGGATTTACTAAATAAAGTCTTTCACTGTTAATTTACCAGTATGTAGTTAGTAAACCTCAGGTAGTAATCTGGATGTAGTGTTATAAGCTTTACTAGTGAAAGGACTAGTATAGTACTTATGCCAAGTTATTTTATTAAAGGCAGTTTTCTGTTTCTCACTAGACTATACAGAATTTATCTTTTTACTTACATCTGAAGTAGATATGGGCAATGAAATTCAGTCATTTTCAACTAATGTGTAAAGTAGGGCTTCTTTCTGTTTGTACTGAACTTAACTCTCAAGCTTCAGGGATAGACTACTTATTCTTGTCTAAGTCCACATTAACTTTAACCATCATTATTCTCTAGACTTTTCAATCTATAGCTACTTGTTTCTGTTCTGGCATCCACTCTCAACTCACCCTCCTAAATTTCTTCCCCTAGACCAGCTCTAGTTGTGCTACAGCAATAAGTAATACACATAGGTAAACGTACTAGCCCTATTAGTACTTTATTCTTTAATGAAGAAAAATTATGAGTACAACATGCTCATTGTAAAAAAGAAAAAAATATCTGTGTATAAAATAGAATTGAAAAGCTTCCTTGACTGCCAGTTCCATTTCCCAGAGATAACCACTGTTAACAGTAAGACATATTTTTCTAGACTTTTTCTGTGCTTATACCAATTTATATTTACATATCTTTCCTCCCCCACAACAGGATCTTTCTTTATCTGAATAATTTGCTATGTCAGTATATATTGTTCTAAGGAGTGTGTCTTAAGTGTTATTTTATTTCTGGTTTGCATTTATACCCCAAAACTATTCAAAATAAGTTTTTTCTTCCAGAGGGAGTGATCAAAATAATGTTTGTTTTTTAAGTTAATGTCTGTTAACATAGTGGTCACAAGAATATATTTTCATTTGTCTCTGCTTTTAATTTTTTTTTTAAACTTAGGTTCTAACGAGGCCTACATTTAAAATTCTTTTTTTTTTTTTGCCTTTTGGTATGTGGGTAGCTCCCTGGCTGGGAATCGAACCCAGGCCGCAGCGCTGACAGTGCCAACGCCGAAGCCTTAAGCCACTACACCATCAGGGAACTCCCGAAATGTTTCTTTTCATTTATTTTTTTATTGTTTTGCTTTTTGGTATGTGGGTAGCTCCCTGACTGGGAATCGAACCCAGGCCGCAGCGCTGACAGTGCCAGCGCCGAAGCCTTAAGCCACTACACCATCAGGGAACTCCCGAGGCCTACATTTAAACTACAAATTAATTAGGACTGTCTTTATGTTCCAGTCATTTGCTCAAACTCGTACATTGATTTTGTCTGGGATCTTGAGACTTGAGAGGACTGGTCTAGATCTGTGCTGTCCAACTTGATAGCCACTAGCGCTATTGAGTGCTTGAAATGTGGCTAGTCTGAATTGAGATGTGCTGTAAGTGTAAAATACATACCAGATTTTGAAGACTTGGTACCAAAAGAAAGTAAAATATTTCATTAATAATTTTTTTATATTGCTTACATGTTAAAATGATAATATATTACATATGTTGGGTTAAATAAATGTTATTTATTGGTTTCTTTTTGCTTTTTAATGTGGCTAATAGAAAATGTTAAATTACATTTGTGACTTGGATTATATTTCTACTGGACAGTGCTGGTCTAGATAGTGTAATATATAAGGGAAAAAAATTGCTTTTAGTTTGAAATATATAAATTTCGATGTGCTTCCTGATTGTAAACTGGCAGAGAGCTAGTTTCAATTTTCATTTTTGGCAGTGATGATTTCAGAGTTTAATGTGATCACAGAATGTTCTGAGAGACTGTTCTGCCAGTTTTTCTGGCCAGATACAAACTTCATCTTGGTCTGTTTTATAACTTATTTAATTGAAAATAAGCACTTTCTTAATAGAAATTTGTACTTCATTTCAGAATCAAACTGTTTGGCCTTTCCTAAGAAAGGTCTATTTTACATTTATGTCTTATCACAGAATTTATAGTAAATATACTTTATTCTGTATATGTTTTGAATTTCTGAGTTTATTTTCACACATCTATCATTTTAAACAAAACCAATGAAACTCCAGTATATTTTAATTGTTTAATAGAGTTCAACAGATAAATTTAATGATATAATATCAATATAATACTTTACCACCTTTTTATAGTATCTGGTAGAAAGGATTGTTAGACATTCAGTATCAAAGATGAGTCAATTATATCAAATCTAATTTTAACTTCAAACATTTTTCCTAGAGTTTTATTAATCAAGATAAAAGAAAAACAGAAGATGAAGATCAATCAGAATCATTTATGCAGAAATATGAGCAAAAAATCAGACATTTTGGTAAGTCTACTGTACGAGTTTCCTTCTTTTGTAACATTCATTATCATAAATGTGTGTGCAAAAAGTGGATTCATAAAATAGGAACCAAAAAGAAGATAAATAACAAACTCTAGGTTTGTAGCTACTTCTGACACAGTTGTAAAGCTCTTAATTTTTAGACTTTGGTGGGGAAGTCATAAAAAATGGATTGACAGAGTAAACTAAATTGTGAAGGAAAAAAAGCAAATGTAATCTATTATTATATAATACTACCCTCTAAGACACAGTCTTTATTTACTCCATACCCTCTTTCCATTTCTTGACTAGTCTTTGCTTTTGTCTTTTTCCCTCTTTGCTTCCTTGGTTATTTTAGGTTATAGGATTTGCATTCAGTTTTTTCCCCTAGGTTTTGGATATGATGCTATATAAAGATTCTTGAATTGTTGTTCAGATAAACATGATAATTGAAATTTGTATACAAAAAGCTGAAAAATGGTTTTCTCTGTAGGGAAAAAGTAGTGAGAGAGGGATTGATGTAAGTGAAGGCTTCCCAGAGAAAGTAATACCTGAACTAGATTATAAGGAACACTATAGGAGTTGTTTGTGTGGATAAGGGATGCAAAGCAATAGCATGTGCAAAGGCAGAGTTGGGAAACAATATGCTATGTGTTCTAAGATTTAAAAGCAGTGTTATACTGCTGGAGTGAAAATGCCACTGGGAAGTGTTAGGAGTTAAAGTTCTGGCATACTTTCTTGATCCCAAGTAATATTTTATTTTATTTTATTTTGAGGGGGGGTTCAGTTATCCAAGTAATATTTTAATTTAGTAAACATAGTTTTTATTTGTAGTATTTTAATAAGCTTTTAAAATGGCTTTTAAATAAGCTTTTTTCATATTGATGTTTCCCCCTAAAGAATTTAGAATTTCATTTATCTTTTAGTTTTGTCAAAACAGTGGATATTACTTGAGGTTTCCCCCCCTTTTTATGTAGTTTATTAATAAAATATTAATTTTTCTCATTTTTTATTTTTAAAAAAGAAGCTGTGTATTCTGTTTAATTGAAGAACAGTATCTGAAGAAATAGTTTATTCGTATACCTACTATTATCATTCTGGTGTTATTTACAGAAGAAAAATAAAAGATAAACAGTCTTCCCTTGGATAGATATTAAAATCTTTGAATGAGTAGAGCCCTGAGTCATAAGGATGAAAAGCAAACTTTCTGTAAATGAATCTTAGTTGTGATCATTTGAGTTTCCACTCTCACCTATAGTTCTTAGTTCATAGGCCTATGTGTTCTGCTGTAGTAAAAGAGTACCATATACTGATTGCTCTTTAAGAGCATAATTGCATCCCTCAATGTATTGTCACTAGCTGGCATGCTATCGAGCTAGTTGCTTTGGAGCCATGGGAAACCTAGTGGGTATGAAACAGTTCCCCTACTTTTGCTGTAAGTATGGTCAGAAGCAATTTTGTGTGGGAAAATATCCTGACCTCACAAGCTATAGTAACCCACCTGGAACTGTTTGTGTATCTTCAATAAAACATTTCACCATTCTATAAAACCTGCTGTTTCTGGGTAGTGATGTTCATAAGACCGATGAATTTCATGAGCCCATTGTCTTCATTTCTTTTGCTGTAAAATGAGTTTCTGGGTCAAGAAATGATGTGTATGGGGAATAACTCATTTAGTAAGATCACACATGCATTACTGGTAGAAGCATGGCAAGGAGAGAAGGTAATATCAGATCTAGAATGGTCTTGTTCAAGTGAGGAATCACTGGTCCTTCCAAGATGAAATGATATCAAAATAATCAACATGTTAGTTGATGGCTGGCTGGCCTCTTCAGCATATGGTGCTATTGGCAAATTAGGTGTTCAGTGGCAATCCTGGATGGAATATTGATGGGGAGATCCCAGGCTGCTGAATGTGCATTACCTAAAGTCTGCTGTCATGACCCCTTAGTTTATAAAATACTATATAAATTAATGAGATGGCTAAGGAAAGAGGCTGACATGACATCTGCAAATGATTAATAAGCAATTGTTTTTGCTATTGTGTGTGTGAGTTTCTAGTTTCTCATCCTATAACACTAACTAACCTGAGCCTTACTGTTTTCAAAATCAACCAGACCTGATAGTCACCCGCAGATTCATATTGTGCCTGTTTCTTAGTGGAAATGCACATTGACTTTTCACTTTGAAGGAGATAGCCTACTTGCTGCAGCCCATTGGATCCCCAGAAATGTTACCTAGATGGTAGGCTCCCAGAAATTTCCTGTTTTATTTCTTACTTTTTGGCATGTTTACAAGGTCTGACAAGTTTGCGAACTGGCCACCAGCATTGTACAACTTGCTAAGGTTTCATAACCTTGGTATATCTGTGTCTCACAGCTATGCTTTTGTTGACATGTGGCAGTGTGTTGTTGAGTGGCATTCATTATTGTTGCGTGTTTTTGTGTGCCTTTGTGAGAATGTCGGAGCCCAAATTAGAGCAACGGACAAATAGTAAATTTCTTGTTAAACTTGGCAAGAGTGAAAGTGAAATCAGGGACATGTTAGTCCAAGTTTATGGGGATAATGCCATGAAGAGAATGGCAGTATACAAATAGATTAAATGTTTTTCTGAGGGGAGAGAACATGTCACTGATGAACAGAGGTCAGGTGGCCAGTAATAAGCAGAACTGACAAAAACATTGCAAAAAATTCATTGAATTATGTGTCAAAATCATTGGCTAACTGTGAGAAGTATAGCAGACCAATAGAAATACAGCAATAGAAAAACAGGAAAATCTTAATTGAAAATCTTGGCATGAGAAAGGTGTGTGCACAAATGGTCCTGAAGGAGCTCACCAATGAACAAAAGCAAAGGAGAGTCAAAGTTTGTCAAGGCCTTTTGGAGAGGCAAGGCAATGTTTTGGGCTGTGTTATCACTGGTGATGAAACATAGGTGCACCAATATGACCCTGAAACAAAGTGTCAAAGTGCACAATGGAAGTCAGCCAGTTTTCCACAACCAAAAAAGTTCTGTCAGTCCAAATCAAGAGTTGAAACAATGTTGTTAACCTTTTTTGATATCAGAGGCATTGTTCCATTATGAATTTGTACCAGCTGGACTAACATTCAACCAAGTTTACTATCTGGAAGTGCTAAAAAGGCTGCATGAAAAAGTTAAGACAAAAGCGACCTGAACTTTTTGCCAATACCATGGCTCTTGGATCATAAAAATGCACTGGGTCACATGGCACTGTCTGTGAAGGTATTGGGACACCCTCCCTACTCACCTGATCTGGTCCCCAATCACTTTTTTCTTTACCTGAAGGTAAAGGAAATATTGAAAAGACATTTTGATGACATTCAGGACATCAAGGGTAATACAACAGCAGCTCTGATGGCCATTTGAGAAAAAGTTCCAAAACTGCTTTGAAAGGACTAGGTGATGGCATTGGTACATAGCTTTCTAACTTCAAAGGTGACCATAGTGATATTCAGCAGTGAGGTATGTAGCACTTTTTCTAGGATGAGTTTGTGAACTTAATTGTCAGACCTTGTATATCTTACCAAGACATGGGATACCTCTATTTTTTGTTCAGTAAGTTCCATCAGTGTGAAGTAAACCATTCACAGTCAGTATACTGTAATGTGCGATGATGAGATAATAAAAGTCCCTGTGGACTAAACTATGGCACAGAGTTGGTAGAGACCTGAAGCGAGACAGTGCAAGCATAACGCTGGCCTTGTTGGGTGGAAGCAAATGCTTCTGGTGTTGTATACTTACTGTGGTAAAGGAAAAAAAAAAAAAACCAAAAACATTTGCCAGAATTAATGACTACACTGCTTTGAAGTAAACACATCTAGAATAGCAGCTGTAATTAAAGTGTCCAGCTAGAGGCTTTCCAAATTGGATTGCATTCCAGACTCTTGGAAGGCATGGGCCTGGTATAGGGGAGGCTGTGAAGGGCTGCAGAGGCTGCACCCCAGTACTTCTCTGGGGTCTCAAGTGTACTGACATTATTCCAAGTTCTTCCTAGCTTTCCCTTACGGCAAGGGGTGTCCAACCTTTTGGCTTCCCTGGGCTACACATAAAATACGCTAACACTAACGATAGCTGATGAGCTAAAAAAGGTTTGTGCATAATTTTTGTAATGTTTTGAGAAAATTTACGAATTTGTGTGTTAGGCTGCATTCCAAGCTATCCTGGGATGCATGTGGCCAGTGGGCTGCAGGTTAGACAAGCTCGCCTTAAGGTATTCGTTGACTGACTGTCTTATGTTGTTTTTACCATTAAATTAGATGGAGTTTACCATCTAATGATAGATGATGGTACAGGCATATCATGGAGTATTGTGAAACATTGAAATCTTTATATTTTCCCCTGCATTTGTATCTTAATTTATTAATTTAGTTAATTCATGTTTTGTTGTTTCTTTTTTGTTTGTTTGTTTGTTTCCCTGAGTGGGAAGTGAACACAGGCCATGGTGGTGAGAGCACCGAAACCTAGCCACTAGACCACTGGGGAACCCCCTAATTCATATTTTATAAATATAAAATATCAATTTAGAAACACAGTCTTTCAAATTTCACAAAATAGTCTTATTCAATCATATGCATCTTGTCTTTCTGATCATCAGAGCTGCTTTTTGATGATCTAATACAATTTTTCTTGGCATATCATTTGTTCAATTCCAGCCAGATTTAGCTGTGATTCAGCATTTTTGAATCTGTAGGATGTTGTCACTGGAAATATTATGAAAAGCTGTTCACATTTGCATAAAAAGAGGATCTTTTTCAGTTATATTGAAGGTGGATATTCAGTCTTTTCAATGTAATCATTTATATATTGCTTTTTAAACACATCAGTATCCTATTTTTGAAAAACACTTAATATATTCTTGAATAGAATGTGAAGTAAAATGTTTAGAAAATTAATATGTATGATATAATTCTGTCTCTTTAAAAGTGATTAAAAAATAAGCCCAAAAGGAAATACGTTAAAATGTTAACATTAATTATCTTGTAGAAGTAGAGATGGTTTTTATTTTCTGGATTTTTCATATTCTTTACAATGAATATACTTTATTTTTATAATCTGAAAAATAAATATTTTAAAGGGTGTATACTAAGAATTCAAAGGTGTTTCAACATTAGAAAACTCATTAATATGATTCACCTTATTAATAGGTTGTAATAATGTACCACAGGACTTAGTTATCAGTTTGATGTGAGAGGAATGGATGTGTCAGAGGAATTTCTAGAATGCTTGATTGGGGGACATGGAGCCTGGGAAGCACTGTAGATAGCCGGGCAAGAAGAATGTGTTTGGTTTCAAATAAGATGAGTTTATGTGCAGGCATGTATGTAGGTAGAAAAGTTGTCTGGTGGTAGGTGATTGGGAATATAGGAGATCTGGGGTTCAGGAAATATACAAAAGAGGTCATTAACACCTTGTGTACCACATAGAAATCTCTATGCGCATTCAAAGACTATTCAAATGACCAAAATACAGTGTAACTGCAATGCTTTATGGATTCGTGCAATTATATAGTTTTTCGTAGATTGACTTGCACGGTTTCCACCAATGAGATCACTTCATTCGATGTGGACAAGATAGTGTGTTGACATCTAAGGTCCATAACAGATGGTGTGTGAAAAACAAGAAAACTCGTGAGCGATACGAAAAGTATGAACTTCACAACCTAGCTTGTTGTGAAGATCTTTAGCACAGAGAGAAATTAAGATGATCAGTATAATTTAAAAGATTAAAATCTATTTTATAAGCATAATGTAGAGAAGAAAAGAAAATCGACAGGATTGTGTATTTGGGGCCCATGTGGAATATTGAGAGCTGATGGATGGAGTGGGATTTAGAGGTTCACCAGGAAAATTTATAGGTGAAAGCACATAATTTAAATATTTTAACTTGTCAAAGTAAAGCTTTTCAAGCATTCAGAAAAATTGGTTGGCTAGTTTAAATAGCTAGATTATCCTTAACTAAAGGCTATATGATGAATGGGGTTCCCTCGTGGTGTAGTGGCTAGGCTTTGGTGCGCTCACCACTCACCGCCACGGCCGGGGGTTCGATTCCCAGCCAGGGAACTACCTCCCCCGCCCCCACCCCCCACCCCCCACCCCCACCCACGCTCCAAGAAAGGATATATGATGAATGAATGGTTTATATTGTGTTAATAATACCTAACATTTATCAAGTGTTTACTTTCTGTCAGATACTGTTTTAAGTGCTTTATATGTATTAATTCATTTAATCCTCATAAAAATCCTGTGAGTTAGATACTATTTTTAGCCCTATTTACATATGAGGAAATGTAGGCATAGAGGTATAAAGGAACTTGCCCAAGGTGTAGTAAGTGGTACAGTATGTTTATGAACCTGAGCAGTTTAGCCTTAGAGTCTGTTTTCTTAGCCATCATGCTAGATTATGTTATTTCCATTTGTTTTTAAGTTTATTTACAAATTCCAAAATAACATTAGTAATTTTTACATTCTGTTCCACTAAACGATTGATCCTCTTGATATATTTTGTTCATAATTCCACTCTTCCCACAAAGGTCTGAATGGACTACCTATAACCTAACTTCTTAATTTCATAATAATTCAGTATATATTTTTTAAATCAAGTCAAAAACAAGTATTTCTCAGATAAAGAAAAGCTGTAGTCAACCTCAAGTGTTAATTTAACTTGGATATTAAATAGATAGTTTAAAAACTAACATTTAATGACACACTTCCTCATGACCTCTACAAGTATCACTAACTCTTTCATATTATCTTTCCTACAAAAGAAACCAAAATGGATAGGATTTTGGTGCCTCAGTGAGTCATAAGGTTGCCATGGAGAAAGTAAACAGGAGAAGCACCTTTGTATGGATAGTAGATAGAGTTGAAAATATTGCCTCTTCAGAAGTGTAACAAAGCTAAGGCAAAACTGCTTTATAGGATTTATTTTATGACTTGAGGTATAAAAAGTAAGGATAGTGCTTTTAGATATGACCCCCAGAAGTTATTAAACTCTTTAATTATACTTTGAAAAGTGGTTTTAAGTAACTTCCATAATCATCCTACTTCTCAGAATTTAAAATGATCTAATCACTGTATCCAAAGTGATGGGGAAAGAACTTTATAAAGCTTGTAAAACTCTTCATGAGAAAATGCTAAAATGCTTTTCCCTGTTTTTTTTTAAATGAGGAAAAAATAATCATTTATTTTCAATTGATTTTTCTGTGTTTCTAACTTTGTGTTTCTCAATAAGACATTTGTCCTCAGATTTATTCTTTCTTGTGTTCTGATGTGGAACTTAAATACACAGAAGTTCATTTGTGTCTAAAGGAAAGATTTACTGCCACACTATTGAGACAGCCTTACAAAATTTCTATGATAATTTGCTAACATCCAGACTTCTAGGATGAGTATAAAGAGCCTAAAGCTAACAGTGTTATGCTTAATTTATTCAAGTGTAAAGCTGACTGGACAAAGTTAAAGGCTCAAAACTTTGCTGCCTCCATGATTACTTGGGTGGTGTTGACTTTTTGACTAAATTTTTTACGAATTTGGGTAAAGATGAGGACACACCTTAAGTCTTGGGGTGTCCAATCTTTTGGCTTCCCCGGGCCACACTGGAAGAAGAATTGTCTTGAGCTACACATAAAATATACTAACACTAAGGATAGCTGATGAGCTTTAAAAAAATCACAAAAAAATCTTATAACATTTTAAGAAGGTCTGAAAATGTGTGTTGAGCTATATTCAAAGCCTTCCTGGGCGTCATGTGGCCTGCGCGCCTTGGGTAAGGCAAGCTTGCCTCAAGTAGTAATTTGGATTAGTTTGATGTTTTCAAGCAAAGTGGCAACCATTTGCAAATATGTATAACTAATTTTTAAAAAGATTTGTTTTCTGTGTATGTAATCAGTCACCATGACTAACTGGGTAACATGATTAAAATGGTTAAATTATATTTGCTTTTATAACACTGACTGGATTGGTTTTCCATGTTCTCAGCATTTTACCATATCATCTTAGACAGTTTTTAATAAATTAGAATATAGTTATTTTTGAACCCTCTACTAAGCGTTTGTTTGCCAAGTGTAGTTTCTTGAGGATTTGCTATCTTTTTATCTTTCTAACAGAACAAATTGTATTCTATTAATAAATACTACTGAGCTTCTTAAAAATCATCTGTCTTCACTAGCATAACCAGCCATCTCAGTTTGCCAAAGACTGGTCATTCCTCAAATGCAGGAGTTTTAACTTTAAACCATTCTCTCTACTTAAGCCTGACTAATTATCTAAAATAAAACTGAATTTTGGAAGCTTTTTCCAGTATACTGGGTATTGCTTTAAAAGAATTTTATCCCTTTTCATTTGCTCTTTTACCATAATATATTGCTATAGTAATATCAATTGTCTTTAAAGAGAATCATTTAAAAATATCATTTCTTTGGTTACAAGAAGAAAGTATTTGATATTCATGACTTAATTCTTTTTTTACAGGTATGTTGAGTCGATGGGATGATAGTCAGAGATTTTTGTCTGACCATCCATACCTTGTATGCGAAGAAACTGCTAAATATCTTATTTTATGGTGTTTTCATCTGGAAGCTGAACAGGTATTGTATGATCCTTGAATTTCTGGGAACCTTAGTGGAATTCTGATTTACTCTTTTGGTTGCTTTACATTATTTTAAGTGAAAGCAGGAAGGTCATTAAATGGAACTATAATTTATTTGTTTTCAGATCTACTTGAGTTTACTGTGGGAATATTTTTTAATTGTTTCAGTTAGCATATGGAAATTTTTTTCTGATGTGCTTTCCCTATTCCCCCATATCTCTTGTTCCCATATACTATAAACCTTTTTTCTTTTTTAACCTATTAGAAAATCATGTTTTAAAATCCAAATAGTACTCACAACATTAAATATATTTCCAGAGTTATTTCTTATAATTTTAATCTATTTATTTTCAGAAAGGGGCTCTAATGGAACAAATAGCACATCAAGCTGTTGTGATGCAGTTTATTATGGAAATGGCCAAAAACTGTAATGTGGATCCAAGAGGGTGTTTTCGTTTATTTTTCCAGAAAGCCAAAGTAAGTAGCTATTTGGTATTGTTAAATGGGAGGATTAGGACTTAGCTGAGACCTCTTTGGTTCATACACATCAAAGGAAGCCATTCAGCCAGGATGCCACAGGCTAAATTCTGTAGATTTTATCATGGAAATAAAAATTATATAGCTGATTTCATGCTAATTTAGACATAAAGGAGCTATGTAAGAGGCTGTACTATAGCATGTATGTGAAATTGAGACCCATTCAAATAAATGTATGTATTCAAGAAAATTAGTGTTCCATCATTTATTCATTCAATAATATGGAATACCTAATGCAAAAACACAGCTATTTAAGATGCTGGGGATAACTAATACAATATTGTATGTTAACTGTAACTGCAAAATTAAAAAAGATGTAGGTAAATCATTTGAAAATAATAAAATGTACTGGTAACACAAAATGATGCTGAGGATACAGTGTCGAATGAAACATACAGTAGTCTCCCATGTATAGAACTGACAGCTTAGTGAGAAATCAGACTTGTAATGAAAAAAATAGGAAATAACAAAAAAAAAATTCAACAACAAGAAATGGTTTAAAAAAATTGTGCATAGAACACTATGTAGCCATTAAAACTATATTTTGAAGAATTTTTAATCTGAGATAATGCTTTGCTATAAATATAAAGTCAAAAGAAGTGATATATTTATATATACAGAGTGATGTTGGCCAGGTTAAAGAAAAAAGGTATGTCTAGAAAGATTAAGTACCAAATTAGTAATAATTTAAAAGTTGTACAAGAAGTAGAGCACTAAGAACTCTCATTCATTACCTTTGGGAATATAAATTGTTACAACCACTTTGGAAAATAATTCCTTATAAAGTTGAACAAATGCCAGCACCCAGAAACTCTCCTAGGTATCCTAGGTATGTATCCTAGAGAACAAATTTCTTAACATTGATCCAGGGACACTTGAGGGTCTACAGGACCCTTTTAAGAGGCCCTGAGTCAAAACTATTTTTATAATATTTATGCTAAGATGTTATTTGCCATTTTCACTCTTATTCTCTCATGAGTGTACATTAGAAATTGATATACAAGCAGATGTGTGAATCTAGCTATCTTCTATTAAACCAAACTTCTCACTGAATCTTTTTTTTTTTTTGGAAATTTTATTTTTTCAATAAAAATGTTATAAATGTTAACATGTAATGAGTTTGTTATTGTTATGTCTTAGTTAATATTTTTAAAATGTCTCAGTTTCAGTTTGTAACACAGTAAATATTAACAGATGTAGTCCATATGAATAGGAACTCTTTAGGTTCCTCAGTAATTTTTAAGAGTGTGAAGGAGTCCTGAGACCATAAATGTGAGAATTGTTGCCTTAGAGGAATTCTTACAGATGTGCCCTAGATATCATAATGCTCACAGTAGAATTGTTCATGACAGCAGAAAGCCTGGAAACAACCCAAATGTCTATTAATAGCAGAGTAAATAAATTGTGATATATTTCATTTGGTAAAATCCTAACCAGTATCAACCTGGATTTAAAAAACAAGAATTAAAAAAACAAGTTACAGAATGATATATCCAGTACAATTTAGCAAATATTTTGTCTTTAAGTTCATAGACAAGCAGAACTAAATATATTATTGAGGGATACATATGTGGGCAGTAAAATGAAAGAGGCAAAGGAGTAATTAAGACAAAAGTCATAATGATTGTAACCTCAGAGAGAGGAATGCTCTCAGAAGCTGGTTTTTAAGGTACTAAGTATATAAATTGTACATATTTATTTTACATGCTATTGCATGTATGATACATTTTAGTATGCACAAGTAGAAGTGAGAAGGAAATATACCAAAAATTTAAATTAGATTATATTTAGGTGGTAGAATTATAAAGGGTATCCAATTTTTTATATACTAAAATAAACATATTTCCTTTTATAAATAGAGTAAAACACTCTATCTTTAAATTAAAAAAAAATTATATATATATATATATAAAAATTTATCCTACCTTAAATGCCCTTAAAGTCTAAACCAACCTTGTCCAACCTGTGCACCAGAGGCTGCATGGGGCCCAGGACAGCTTTGAATGTGGCCCCATATAAATCTGGCCCAGGGAAGCCCAAAGATTGGACCCTGCTCTAAACTCTTCTAAAGTGTAAACTAAATAGGAAATTCTCCCCGGGAGTAAAGTCTTAATGAAGAAATGATTCAGTTGGTATTTTAGCTAGGCTTCTGATGACTATTATAAATTTTCACTTAACACACAGGCATAAAAACAGTCATTCTTTTCCATTTTCCATTAATGGCTGTGTTTGAACTCGTACTTAATAAGATGTGATGGAACACAGTCAAACTGTACAGTCTTTGAAATTTACTTTGACAGAGTTGAACTGAAAGGTGTTGAGGTCTATAGATCTTAACATTGTGTTCATAATAATTTTTTTTAAATTATGGAATAACTTCCATGGATGATTGCTTTTTGCCAGGTACCGTTCTAAGCACTTTACATGGATTAATTAATTAAATCCTGGTAACATGAGGATTATTTCTACTTTGCAAGTGAGGAAATTAGCATAGAGAAATAGGTTACTTAATAAAACAAAATCAGTTAAGCCTCTCTAAGTCTGAGTCCCTAGGCCTTAGGTATGCAGTAAGATCCACAGTTGTGCCACTTGATTCCTTTAAGTTTGTTGCATAACCATTTCAGAAGGATTGTTTGATTTTGAAGGCTGGCATTCCATACGTCCACATGAGTACTGCATATTGACCAAAGTGAAATACTACAGTTAAGGAAATGATTCTAAATTAATAAAAAGATAGAATGGCAGCATAGAAGGAATACTGTCTGCATTGCATTACTTGTATAGATACTGATGATAATAATACACAAATTTTAATCCAGTAAACTACATTAAAGAAAAAGGTAGTATTGTAGACAAATGGGCCCAGTGATATTAAGGAATGAGACTTACACAAATTCTTCCACCACTTGAACTTAAAGCCTATGTTCTGTTATGTAGGATATACACTGTGTCATCCTTTATCTGCAAAGGAAACATTTGTAAATGGAGGCTGCCAATAGGGTGTTTTGCATCAGAAATTTTGCTTGTATTATACATAGTTAGAAGGAGTTCCGTTCCCTCACCATAACTTTTTATGTTGCAAAGAAGGAACTTGCTTAACCAAAACACTAAGATATTTCCATAATGAAGTTGAATGTTGAGTTTTATTTCATTTTCATGGCTTTTACAGATAGGGAATGTAGGGTCAGAGGATTACTAGAAATAGGTCCCCCCATTAATTGGTAGAGAATTAAAAGGTTTTAAGAATATCCCTTGGTTGTTGCTTGGCAATGAGGAGAGAAGAATGTGAGGACTGTTTTGGATCCTGTCAAGAATCCAGATAAATCAAGAGAAATACAGACAAAAAGCCTACTTTCTTTTGTTATATTTGTGGGTGTATGTTTAAAGAGGGATTGTTTCTTATTAGTTTGTTTATTTTGCTGATGCAGAGGGAAATGGACCAAACCAATCATTACTATTCCTATAAAACAGGAAATTTTCACAAATCTAACAGGCATATTTGTGGTTTCTACGTTTAAACTATTCACTTCATCTTTACTTCCTCATTCAGACCTGATACATGCTTGTTAGAATTTACTGTGTGGTCTGAAAGTCTTGAAAAACACAATCTTTGTGTTTTGTGTTTTCTAGGCAGAGGAAGAAGGTTATTTTGAAGCATTCAAAAATGAGCTTGAAGCTTTCAAGTCAAGAGTCAGACTTTATTCTCAATCACCAAGTTTTCAACCTATGACAGTTCAGAATCATGTTCCCCATTCTGGTGTTGGAGCTATAGGTTTATTAGAATCGTTACCACAAGTAAGTTGGGAAAGTAAATATTTTATAATTTCACATAATTTTTGTTCTTTTGGAATACTTTTTCTTATTATATCTAATATATGTGTGGCCATTTTAAATATTCTTCCCTTAGGTAACTCGAGTTTTATTTCATACCATGTTTTGGCACTAAATCTCTTTCATCTCTTAAGTATTTAGAGAGACATAAAATTTCACTCTTTTAAAAACAGAAGAGATGAGTTGTACCTAAGCATTCTTAAGGGCAATTACCTATTGAACCTATTGATCATTTCAGTCATAAACTTCTCAAGATGGCTCTGAGGAACATCTCATTCTGAATAGAACTATACCTTGTTTAAGAATTTATTAAGGTGAATTAGCGTCAACATATCTATCCAAGTAGCAATCAAGGTGATCCTTTGTATGAGTTTATTTAGTCTTACCTTGTTAATTGTTGGTGTTGCCTACCGATGTAACATTTTTAGTCCACATTAATGTAGCTTATGCTAAGCTGCTCTTAGTGGTAATATTGGCCAACTGTTTGAGCCTCTTCAAAGTCTGCTGTTAGATCAAGATAAAACTATGTCACTAACATGAAAGAATTTATGTTAGGAGGTTAGAGCACTGTAGGATTACAATTTTAAGTTATCATTAGAAAGTTGGTGCCCATTTTTATTTTAGTAGCATTTCAATTGAGTCCAGTCATCTCTCATTTCCAGGTCACAAAATTTTAAGACCAACTTTAGCCTAAAGTTTAGTCTGTTGCCTACACAGTGAAAAGGGAAGTCTCATCAGAAGTCAATGTGAGGAGAGCTTTGTGTTTATTTTTAAATCTCATAACGTTGGAATTTAGATTTCAGTATCTTGACTTTAAGCTCTGTAATTTCATTATTTCAGTTATATATATTGTAGGCCAATGTAGGCCAAAGGAACAATTTAAGGAAAGCAATTGATTATATTCAACTCAGCCAAAAATTATTATTCTCAAGGATGGAAATAATCAAGATCTGATTTTTTAAATAATTCGTCATGCTACCCCATAGTTAGAAATGTAAGTAATATTTCCCCTTGATTTGTCCTACACCTTATCTCTTAATGCTGTTTAAATACAGTAGTATTTTTCTCTTCAGTTCCTTGACATACAGCCTACAGGGAATTAGGATTTCCAAGGGAATTTTACAACAAAGTCACTGTCAAGTCAAATATGTAAGTCTCTTAAAATTAAGATGTCACATAATGAGTACAAAGGAAAAAAGAAACTTTTGAAGGATGTCATAGATTCTAAACATAAGAGTGAAAAGAGACCTTAAAATATTTTATTATATTTATATTATTATCAACAAGTTGCTTCTGGTTTGAGATGTAAGTTCTTGTTCTAAGTATCCGATAGCTGCTGAGATCTGCTTGTTGCTTAGGCATCCCTTGCAGTCGTTTTGGCAGAGGGCCTGGGATTATACAATGTTGACACTTTTGAGTTGCTTATATTGGCAATATAAGCAACTTAATTCATTGGGCTAACAGACCAATTCCTCATTTTGGGAGAAGAGCATACTAGTCTAGTCCTCCTGAAGAAGAGAAGGGCTGGCTAAGGTTTCAGCTAGATGAGTAGCAATGTGTAATACTAAATTGTCAACTGAGAGGAGATTTGGAAGAAAAGCTTAACCATAATAACAGTATTCCATTTTTATTACCAGTTTATAGATTACAAAACACTATTACATGTTATATCATTTAATATCAAAAACCTTGTGATTCTTTTCATTCATATTATGGATAAATAACTGAAGCTCATGGAGGTTAAGTAATTTGCCTGAAGTCAGTACAGTAAGTGATGGAGCTAATGTTCTAATCCTGGGTTTCTATTCTGCTTCTTTGTTCATGAACCATAGACTTTTCTTGAATCACATATATAAAATAGGTCACTGACATAAGAAATGTGTTCAGAATGTTACTAAATGAGAATATGGTGTGATCAGTGGAATTTAACTGTAGATATGGTTAGGTATATTGGTTCCTTTTTTTTTTTTTTTTAAGTCTTTTTGTAATAATATCTTAACAGTTCTTTTGAAGATTGGATGAGTTCTGGAGAATCTCCTTAGCCAACTCTAATACTCTAAATTTTGTCATGGAAAATTAGAGCCTAGTCTTAATAGAGACTTCTGTTCTGAAGGCCATTGCAATTGGGCCTGGATTGTCAGAAAAGGTCTTAGCACTCTGTTTCTTTGGAGAATGGGATAATGTGATTAAGAGCATTAATAATTTTTTATAAAACTTAAATTTGGGTAACACTTTTAACTTCTAATTTTTTTTTTTAATTGACAACAGTCTGTTAAAAAAGCCAAATATCTTTATCCCTAGTTTTGAGAGAACTGAACCAAGGTCTCTTGGATAGAGAAATAATAATTGCTTTAGTTTATCCTATAGACTAGCTTTTAATTCTACTAAATTGTGATTATTTTCTCTTTGACGATTGCATTATACTAAGTGGTAGAGGCAGGATTAGAACTGAAGTCCAATATTATTTTAGTGTCTCAGGCCTCAATCCATTATTTGTGCCACTTCCTTCATTAATAGACTGACCATAAAAACCATTTTAAATGGGACAGAAAACAGTAGTACTGTCCTGTTTCAAACGGTACATATTGTCAGCTACTGATACCTTGAATTTAGGCCCAGTGAGACTAGGCTGACCATACATACTGCTTGAAATGGGACAGTACCCCTTGTTTTCCCTCCTGTTTAAAATAGTATGTCTGAGTCAGCATACCTGACTGGGAATAATCCAACCAACTTCTGGCTAGCTTTTTTACTTTTACAATAAAAGAATCACAAAGTATTGTATTTTAAAGATCTTTTGGGTTGGTGTAGTGGCTAGGCTTCGGCGCTCTCAACACTGCGGCCTGGGTTCAATTCCCAGCCAGGGAACCACCCAAAAACAACAAAAACAAATGAACAAACAAAAAAAGATCTTTTGAAAACATTGCCCTCCCTATAGGATGGGGAGGTTTAAGACATCTATGCCCTGTTTGGAATATTTTCCTCGTTGCTGTTTGTTAAATAAACAAATGAAACTAGGTGACAGTAATAAAACTAAGTAGCTAGCATACATTCAGAACAACTTAGTAGACAAAATTGAATTCTTGGGGAAGAATTTCCTAAAGTCCTTGGTCATAAGGGCTTATGCCTCGATTCCTGGTGCTTTAACAAATAACGGTTTTATTTTTGCATTTATTGAGTAGGGTTTTCTATTCCTCGTTTCAGACATGGACAGATGGAACATTTATGAATTCTATGGTTTTAAAAATAAACAAAACCTAAATTAAACTGTTTTTTAATTCTCAATTTTTCTTTAATAATGGGTCTGCGTACCTCTCAAAAGATGTTTCTCACTTGTGTTTGTTTTAATCTTTGAGGAACCAAAATAAATTCTGAAGATAGTGGTAATTTTTACTCAGTACATAGATTTTTTGCCTATCAGGTGTTTTTCATTTTTAGTATTTAGAGTTGGAATAAGATAATTTTCAAAATGCATTTCTGGCTTAAAGCAATGTTTATATTTTAAATTTTCAATAGCTATGTACATATAATTTCATGGAAGATATAGCCTTGTATGATTAAATAATTAAAATGATATAATTTTGTTAAAAGAAGAAAAAAGCTAGTGTTTATTACATTTCTATTTTTCACATACATCAGACTATCTTTATCAGATCTCTGTGGATTAAGTGATAGTAGTCTGTTTTTCTCTTTTATTTTTTGGGGTTTCAACCCAAGTTTGACTTTGAAGTCCATCTTCTTTCCTACTCCACTGCAGAGACATAGTGTGTGAAACTGAATATGTAATTGCATATACTGGCATAAACTTGGTTATCATCCATTGTTTCTTCCCTATCCTTTCTTCCAGAATCCAGATTGTCTTCAGTATTCTATCAATACAGCTCTCTGCAGTTTAAACTCAGTGGTACATAAAGAAGATGATGAACCCAAAATGATGGATACTGTATAATTTGGTTAAGACTGCTGTGGCCAAGTGCTATTTTGTTGGAAGAAAGGAAGAACTTGGCTATTTTCTTGACACTTTTATGGGTGCTGCACTTTATTTTTGTTCGGTTTTTGATGGGAGGGGATAAAAAGAGTACTGAAATGTTTTGTAAATTTTTTTTATGTGTGCTGCTAGGTTTTTTTGTTATTTTCTGAAGAGAGGAGTGGTAACATATGTTGTAAGAAGTCAAACTGGACTTTTTTTTTTGCTACTAAATTTGCCTTTAATCTTATTGTTCTCAATTTTGGAATCAAAGTATGAAAATCTGCACAAATGCAATGTTTACAAGAACTGGTTGATTCTAGGAAGCATCTGCTACAGTCTCTTTTTATATAGATAATGTACATGCCCTACTCTACAAAAATGATTAAAGATAAAAATGTACTTGTATTCTACTGCTAATTTAGCTGTCAAATCTGGTGTTTCATCATATTAAAAGCAATAAATCAGTAGTTGATAATCTACTTTACTAAATAAGCTGGGTGATAAAAATATTTTAACAGTCTTTCCTTTTAAAATAATACTACATTTGTATTTTCGGCACCATCAGTTAAATCCCTGACTACCATATCAATTTATATAGATATTAAACACCCGAAGTATTCTTTTTAAGTTTTTATTTAACAATTTTTTCAATTACCCCCTAACTATTCTCAAAACTGTATTCTTTGGAAGTTCACTTTACCCTGTTGACTTTTTAAAACTTAGGGTTATTGTGATTTAAAAAGTGATAAAGCTAATAGTTTTTTTTGTTTGTTTTTTTGTTGTTTTTTTTTTGTAAATAAGATCAACTTCAAGCCCACTCTTTATTTCTTTACTTGACATAGTCTGGGATCTCTCAGGGAGCAAGTTTTAAAAGAATACTAATGGCCTGTAAGAACAAACAGGAAGAAGAATCTGATTTTTAAAATTACAGTAATTTTTCTTTCACTCTGATGTAGCCCAAGGACTTTTTTAAAAAAGTCTTATAGAGCTAACTGCCTCAAGCTGCCAAGTACTTAATTTCTAAAAATTTGGTCATCTTTACTGGTAATGACGACTTTTACTGCATTTGTCATCATTCCCCTGTCTAGTTCAGTTACCATAGAGTGCTTCTGAGCCTTACTACTTTAAATCATTTCAAATATGCCAGGATATTTGATGATTCATTTTATTTGGAATTAGATGACAGTGCTAATTATGCTATCCTTATTATTTAAGGATTGACTTTTAGGAACATGAAATTTGTATTGGGTATAGTTTGGTTCAGTCCCATTGAGAATAGTAGCAAACATTTAGAAGATGGCTAACTGGGATTAGGAATACATGCCTGAATTTGAGAAGCTAGATACTGCTAAGGGAACTGTATGGTGATAAGACCTGTGATTGTGGCCTCATTTGCACCTTGTTTTAACTGAGGTGACAAGGCATTCAATACCCATTGAAGTGGACTGGCATTATTGATTCATACTTAATGTAAAATCACAATCTTCCTGGTTTTCAGAATAAAACTCTTTTGTGCTTTTGATATAAAGATATACTCTATAATAAAATGTTTGACTAATATACACGGCAGTAATCATCAGCTTGTAATTTTTTTTAACCGAAGTTACAGAATTTTTTTCTCTTCTTTTTTTGTGTGTGTTCTGGAGTAAGCTTTTATTTTTCCCTATCAAATAGAGAATGGGACACGGGAGTAAATCCCCAGCTTCACAGAAATGTTACTTCTACAATTACTTCCCAAAACTTCACTTTTTCCCACAGTTTGCCTGTGATCACCCAAATTGTTTTGAATTTCATTTTGCTTTTAAATTAGAGGTATTAATGACTATAGACTGGAAGGAGAGAAATTATCAACAAACTGAGTAACTATTACTGAGGGGTTTTTTTGTTTTGTTTTCTAAAGCATATTATTGAAGAACTATTTAAAATTTGGCTATATACAAACAAGGGCTTGCGTGTGTATATATATATAGGCTGTCCAGAAAGTATCCAGTCATGTAATATGAAAACTAGAGAGATTTATGGCTAGATTTTTTTCCAGACAGCCTATATATATAGTTCTAGATCTATATATATATATATATATATTGTTTTCAAAGAGAAGTGTTCTATGTTTTTAATGTAAAAATGTGATTGAATTTTATTTTGGGAACCATTGACTGATGCCATAATTTACACTTGTAGTCTATAATTTTTACATACTTAGCAGTACTTTAGTACTAAAAACAGTAAATTGACATCCTTTTATTTTGCTTTAGTACTAAGAACTAACTGTTAAGGAAAATGTTCTCTTTTCTCTTAAGAAATAATAAGTATACTAAGCAAAGGGATAATTCATATTTCAGGATGGACAGTTTTCTCTAGATAAATTATACAAACCATGGAAAGTCCAAACAGTTGAATGAAACATCTTTGATGTCAAAGTATCCATCAAGGAGTCTTGTTTCATCTGATAAAATTAATATTCTAATAAAAGATTTTAAAAAATAGCTATTTCATAGTCCCTGTTGACTGTCATTTTATCAACAGTAGTGGAGATAATACTGATTTAAAACTATTCTCTAGGAGAGAGATGGGTAACATTTTTATCCAATTATTCCATTAGTTGTCTCTTAAATTTTGCCTAATGAGCTTATGATCTCCTATAACCTCTATGGGAAAATTGGGTCTTTCAAATTAGCATCCCTGTTACCCTTTTAAAAGTGAATGGTGCCCAAAGAACATGAATCTAGTTTAGTAAGTAGATTTTTTTTACTGAATGAAAAAATTGTGGATTTAGACAAAGTTATCCTGAAGTTAACCTTGGGGTATATTTCAGAGAAAAATAAAAAGACATCAGTTTACAGTTCTCACAGTCATGTATTTCAGTTCTTAAATTGATGTGGGATAGAAATGTATTTGTCTGGGTTGAGGTCAGGCTTTTTATTTCAATTTTGCTCTATATCATAAATATTTTATTAAGTTCCTAAAATTCTATGCATCCATTTTCTATCTAACAGACATACATGAGGTCGGACAATTAATTTTGCAAACTCATTGTACAAAAAGTGCTACACATCTCATTGCTGAATATCAATCACTACAGTCACCTTCAAAGTACTCCCCTTGAGAAGCTATGCACCGATGCCAGCAGCTCGTCCACCATCAAATCAGTTCTGGAATTCTACCTGGAATGACCATCAGAGCTGTCATAGTCCCCAAAATCTGACAGTTAAATTCACAAACTTGCCACCAGGCGCTTACGTTGACAGCACTGTACAAACAAATCAGTAAGGTGTCATAATGGTGGCAAGTTCACAAAACTTAATTGTCAGATTTTGGCTACAACAGCAGCTCTGATGGCCATACCAGAAAGAGTTCCAAAATTGTTTTGAAGGGTGGACTAGGTGCTGGCAAAAGTACACAGCTTCCCAAGGGGAGTACTTTGAAGGTGAACGTAATGATATTCAGCAATGAGGTATGTAGCACTTTTTCTAGGATGAATTTTCAAAATTAATGATCCGACCTCGTGTTTATTATACTTACCGTTTTACAGGTCTGAGAAGCTGATTCATCTAATGAATATTTGCTTGCTTACTATGTAAGCTAATAGGATGAGGGGATACAAGATAAATAAGAATTGATTATGAATTGCTTACCATCTGATAAGTCAAAACCATTCTCATAAAGCTTAAACAATTACACTTGAGGTTTGATCTTTTCTAAATCTAAAAATGATAAAAATTCCTGCATCTTTCACTTGTTTTTACGTTTTATTTTTTGGTGCTTCCCTGGCTGGGAATCGAACCATGCTGCGGCGTTGAGAGCGCTGAAGCCTAGCCACTACACCACCAGGGAACCCCTCACTTGTTTTTAAACAGCTATTTATTCTTCAAGCACTTACTTAGAGTCTTTTGGTAAAATATGACACATCACCAGATTGATTTAACTTTGGTAAAATCCTTTCAAAATGCAATCTGAAAAAAAAAAATGCAATCTGGCATAACAGTTTAACTACACTTGGTGCTTATATAGAGAAAAACATGACCATTAGTGAGCTAAAAAAAAAAAAAAAAAAAAAAAAAGGCAAAATGGTGTATGAACTGTTAAAACACATTGGCTTTTTCCAGAAGCTTTAAGCACTGCTAGACCATTTTGACTTTTAAAAATTTTAAACTAACTTCCAAAATCAACAGTCTTGGATTGCAGAGACAGGAAAGCTATTTCTGCAGGTTACCAGTGTCTGGGAATATTTTCTTGTCAACGAGAAGACAACTTACAAACATGTTTTAAACTACAAATTTATTCTTACTGTTAGTTGCAAGTATTATCACAATTTAATCTGAGGTCTGTAATTACCATGATTTGTTACTAACATTAGGTAAGTTTTGTAACAAGCTAGGATATCCAAAATACTCTGCTGGAATGCCATTGTAAATAGCTGGGAAAAAAGTAGCTATGAGTTGGGGTTTATAAATTTGAGCCAGTATTTAACCTATTTAAAATGGAATTGAGAAATAAAAATTTAGGATGATACTAACTGCCAGTTTCCATTTCCGACAGTACACTCTACTTAAGAAAAGTGTACCAAAGTAACTGGTACTCCGGAAAATAGGGTAATGGATTGAAGTACTGTGCTTATTAGCCTTCTGCTAAGGCATAGTAGCTTCTAGCCATGGCGTTTAGCTCCAAACATACTTTCATTTGCACATAAATGATAATGATGAGCATTACAGCATTATGTTTTGTTTGTTTTTTAAGCAGAGTGTGCTACTCAGCTATGATAATCTTCATCAAAACTGTCTATGACATTCACTCAGCATAAAACAAATTCTTTTTGTTTGCTTTAATTTAAAAAAATAAAAGTTAACAGTGCAGGCATTTCCAAAAGTAATGGATGTATGTGCAAAACTTTGGGTTAAGTGTACTGGGAATGAGGATGGAATGGTCACAGGGAAGAAGAGTCTTAAATTTCATAGCCATGTTCTTCTATCTTTTTGTGATTTCCAAGTCTTCTAAGGGTGTTAGGAAGGTCAGCATGGCTGCTATACCATATATACAGCAGGAGATAAAGTATAGCATAAAAGGAAACCAGCCTGTATACTGTTTTGAGACAATTACCAGAAACCAGTCACTAATTCAGAAGGAGTAGGATATCAAGGCAGCAGAATAGAAGGTGGGATGGAGTGGTCCCTGTGAACTACCAAAGACAAAGTGACATATTAATATAGCCACGGCTCTAAAATTGCACTGAGTATTCTCATACCCTAATACTAATTAACATAGGTCCAATAACCTAGTGATAATGCATAAGTTTAGTAGTCACAACATTTTTAGAAAGCACATAATATTAACATTCAAATAAAGCATTATAGAAAATTGTAAAGAATGGAAGGGTTGCTGTAATCCTTTTAATGAATTTTTAAAAATCAAAAGAAAGAAATTAAGATTTTTCCCCCACAAAATACATAACAAACACTTATTGGCATTTGTATTTAAGCGCCAAATTTTCCGAGGCAGTTAGCAACAGCCTATAGAACTTGTTTCATTTGATTTCTCACCACGTAAAGTAAAAGTAAATATGCCACTGAAGATACAGTCAGGCTTCTCCACTTCTCATATTGCCCTCTACCAGGCCACAGTACATAAGCATGCATCCTTGTTGCCCCACTAAGGAATAAAATCATTTTGATTTTAAAACAGCTGCTCAGGTTACATTCACCAACAGAGTTTATTCTTTACCCTTAAGACACGAAGGCAGTGAATGCTAGCAGGTATAAACTTTGATTAGAAATAAACTCCATCGGAAAACTCAATTAGTTTCCAGATCCTTCTTAACCTGTCACATAAATCCTTTTCATTGCCATACCTGTTTACTAATTATGATCATCATATTTGTCAAGGGAATTTCCTTTAGGAAAACCTCATCTATTTCTATTTCCTAATGACAAAGCATGCTTACTTTACCTAGTGCCTTATTCTGTGTGTGTGTGTGTACTTTTGATCAAAAACAAACTGGCAAGTACTCATAGATCCTAGAGCATCTCTCTTAACTTGAGTAACATCTGAAAACATAAGTCTTTACATTTGCCTTTGAAAATTCAACTTTGGTGCTTTTGCAAGAACTTATAATG
This sequence comes from Lyroderma lyra, assembly GCA_004026885.1. Lineage (NCBI taxonomy): Eukaryota > Metazoa > Chordata > Mammalia > Chiroptera > Megadermatidae > Lyroderma > Lyroderma lyra. Next base: position 64,340 of record PVJL010006069.1, read on the forward strand.
TCAATTATTAACATACATTATATCCCTCAGTACACATGTATTTTCAAAAGAAAAGTCATAAGAAATTAATACTTTCCTATATGCTGATACATTTTTATAGCAAATTAAGAATTCTGAGTAATGTGAAGGTATGTTTAACAGCAAAATAAATACAACATATAGGGCTAGCTTAGACATTTCTTATTGTAGAGGCAGCAGTGAATTTGCATCCTAAAAATAATCTTTAAATCCAGTTGCTTCTGGAATTTTATAGACATAATGTCTCACAAAACTGTACCACTGTGATAGAGATGTTTTCTTGGCATCAGTCCAGCTAAGCAAAAGCCTCTGATGAGATACTTTTCCCAATGACGTGGAATTGTTTTTTACTTTTCCAGAAAAATAAGGAAACTTTAACAGCTACTTACTTTTCTGAATAAAAGATTACTACAAATTGGTCTTTTAATTATGCTCTAAACAACTTTTCAAGTTTTACTCGACATGTCTGATATTTCTGAATTGCACACCCATAGAAAACTGGATAAAACATACTAGATGATTTAAAAGATGAATATTATTATCTGTCTCATTTGGCACATCCTTAATTTCTGGAATAAAATCAGTAGAAATGAAACTAATAAAATTTTCAAAGAATTCATACAGTTCAGAGTCATAGGACAAGGAGCTTCTAAATGCACAGGTGAGGAGCTTCTGCTCATCTTACTTGTGACACGCACTTCTCTTCATGGGGTAACCGATGCTTTCTGGTTTGCTTGTGGAACTTTTGTTTGTAGAAAAGCGTATACAAAGGGCCAGATCTTGTTGGTTTCTGTTCCAGAGAATGTTTCCAATACCCCTTTTTTCCTAAAGGTGACAAAACAAAAAACAGGTCTGAGTCTTCCTACTAAGCCTCTCAAAGTGATTCTTAAAAAATGATAATGTAGGTTCAGTAAGTATAGGTCTGTGTGATAAAAAGAGAAAAGCACTCAGCTGGGCACTGGAAAATCTGGATTTTAGTTTCAGTTGTGCCCTCCGGGTTACTGAAATGGTCACTTAAAAACTAATAGCAACTATAATTTATTGAGCACGTGCTAAGTGTTTTACATATCATAGTTAAATCCTTTCTAAAGTTCAAGTTTCCTTATTTTATTGGTAAGACTGTTAGAGATGTATAAAGAAACAGCCCAAATAACTAAAGTTTTCAAACATACGTCCTGCCAGACACCAGGACACGCCTTGGCTTTCTTTGTCCTTTTTACTGGGTTTATATTTTTCCTCTTTGTTACTCTTCTGAATTTTAGGCAAAGGGGAATAAAAGGTATTGTTTTTATTGTGTTTCTCCATTTCTTCCCGGGCAGATTTGTGACTTGTCACTAGACTAGCAACCAACATGTATTTACTCATTTCGTAGGGGTAAATGGTGAGGAGATTCATAATTCAGGAGTTGCTTTTCAGAACACACAGATTCCCTCCACAGATTGTGGTATTCCTCTTGCTCACCTTCCTCTTCCAGCCCCTTCATACACCCTGGCTTACCTGCTGCATAAGAGCAACTGAAGAATTCTAGTTTATTCTTTTTAAAACAGGATGCATCATGCCTCTGCAACATTTTTCACTAGATTTTCAGAGGTTTCACTGGGGAGGAAAGCATTCCTTTCTTGATACCTCATAAATTAACCACACTTAAGACTATCTTAAATAATTCCCACTGTTTTCTTGATAAGAAACATCTAAGCAGAGACATTATTCAAATACAGTATTCTTTGCATATTAGAAGCCCTCCTGCTTCTAAACTCACAGGCATCTTATAATGCTTTCAAGAGAGCAAGCTAGTTTTAACAGCTACAGTTTCTAGAAGAGCCATTTTAAAATCAAGCCAAAATTAACTCAAAATGGATTAAAGACATCCACATAAGACCTGAGGCAATAAACTATATACAAGAAAACATCAGTTCTACACTTACAGATGTTGGGTTTAGGGAGAACTTTATGAACCTGACTTCAAAGGCAAGGGAAGTAAAAGCAAAAATGAATGGGACTATATCACACTAAAAAGCTTCTGCACAGCAAAAGAAACCATCAACAAGGCAAAGAGACGGCCAACTGAATCGGAGAAAGTATTTGCAAATAGTGCCTCTGATAAGGGATTAATATCTAAAATACATAAAGGACTTGTACAACTCAACAACAAAAATAATGCAGTTAAAAAGGGGGCAGAGGACCTGAACAAACACTTCTCCTAGGAAGACATACAAATGGCCAACAGATAATGAAAAAATGCTCAACTTCAAGAGTTATCAGGGAAATGCACATCAAAACCACAATGAGATACCACCTCACACCTGTTAGAATGGCTATTATCAACAAGACAAGGAATAACAGGTGTTAGGATGTGGAGAAAAAACCCTCATACACTACTGGTGTGAATGGAAACTGGTACAACCACTATGAAGGAAAGTATGAAGGTTCTTCAAAAAAACTAAGAGTTGCCACACACATGACCCGGCAATCCCACTTCTGGGGATCTACCCTAAAATTCTGAAAACTTTAGTCTGCAAAGATATATGTACCCCAATGTTCATTGCAGCACTATTCACAGTGGCCAAAACGTGGAAGCAACCAAAGTGTCCTTTGCTAGATGACTGGCTAAAGAAGCTGTGGTACATATACACAATGGAATATTACCCAGTCATAAGAAAAGATGAAATAAGGCTATTTATGACAACATGGATGGATCTTGAAACCATCACGCAAAGCAAAATAAGCCAGACAGAAAAAAACAAAAACCATATGATTTCACTCATGTGTGGAATACAAAGCTGAAACCAACAAAGAAACAAAAACTCATGGACAATAGTTTAGTGGTTAGTGGTTATCTAAGGGTATGGGGGGACAAGGTGGAAGAGAAAGGACAGGGTCTCAAATATATGGTGATGGAAAGAGAACTAACTGAGTGATGAACACGTAACACAACACAGAGACTGTATTGTAGACTTGCATACCTGAAACCATTGTAATTTTTACTAGCCAATGTCACCCCAATAAATTTAACAAAAAAATTAATAAACTAATAAAATCAAGCCAATGTCACAAGTGGGTAATTACTGAGGGCACAACTAAAAGCCTTATTCAATCCTAAAGCTGTACCTTGGGCAAATATTTGCCATTTTAACTTCTGTGTAATAAAATGGAATCAGCTTCAACTATTGGTCCTCTGAAGAGTAAGAGCATCCACTGTTTGTAAACACAGACTTACTTACTCTATAAATGTCTCACAACTGAAAGAGTTTTTAAAACAACAATACAACTGTCAATATTTTAAAATAACGACACTGACAATCATATCATTAAGGTTGTTGCAAATAACATGTAGGATTTTTTACTAGGTCCAGCCCTAGTTCCATGTGGGAGCTTTTGGAAGCAAAAGCATCAAACAATGGTAAGAAGCAGCTAAAGCCAGAAACCTAGAAAGACTAAGGTACCTCCTAAGATAGGGACCTGGGTCATGCACTTCATCTCTGCAGCCTTCCCACCTTCCCTTCCCATATTCTGACAGAATTAATCCCTACTCCACTGCATTTGGTGATTATCTTTATTAATCACCTTGCAATGTTGTCATTAGTTACTTTGGAGTGAATAACAAATCCCCCTTAGGAAATAACTTCTTCACCATGAGAAACTGGGTCCATGAGATTTGGGTGGGACTGTCCCCACCTCCCAGTGTCAAAGATGAGCTAATCAGTGTCAACTGCAGAACTTGTACTGGCCAAGAAGCTCTCTTTTCTGCTGGGGTAGCTGAACTGGTCAGAAGTAAGCTGGAGTGTTGAGGGGCCCACGCAGGGAGAGACTGAAGGCAACACAAGAAAAGAGAGCTGAGAATGATGAGGCCCGATGACACTGATCAAACACCTGAACCTGACTGACGTAAGTACATTTTAATGATAAATATAGTTTACTCAGCTCCTTACCTCGTTTCGGAGGCTTGGCAGGGACTGGGTCTACTCTGTGTGGACCAAGGGCCTAGCACAGTATCAACAGAGTAAATAAGAGCTAACACTGAATGACTTAATAGTGCCAGGGCTGCTAGTAAGTCTTTACATGGGTTCTTTCACTTACTTCCCTTAATAACTCTATAAAGTAGGTACTGTTTAACATTGCTCTGATTTTACAAATGAAAAATTTGTGGCACAGAGGTTGAATATCTTGTCCAGGGCCACAGAGCTGATAATCTGCAGATCCAGGTAGTGGGCATTATTAGGTGTGCTTCCCTGGCATTCATTCCAGCCCTCCCTCTACCAGTCAGTAGAGTTTGAGTGATACTGACCCACTCAGAGCTCAGGTGTGCAGCAGTCAGTGTAATCCCTCCCATCTAGTGACTGGTTCAAGAATGGGCAGGAACCTAGGCCTAAAACAGTGCAGGACATTCCCTGACCACAGTGGCTGCTCAAGTGGGTTCAATCTGAGTGATGCTCGGGGCTTTTGTTCACTGGGGGAGGGTGACCCCTCAGCCCTCATAAAAGGGCTGTTCCTGGCAACTGTCTGCAAATATGCAGGAAGCCTAAGGACAAAGAAAACACGAAGCTGAGAGAAAAACTAGGATCAAAACTAGAGGTGTCTGAAGCCTAAGCTGACCAGATGTACCATTTGAAATGGGACAGTACCATTGTTTTCTGTCCCTTTTAAAAATGGTATGTCTGGTCAGCCTACTAAAGCCCAACCTACCTTCTGGACTTACCTGTTACACTCACTAATAAATTTCCTTTATTATAAACCAATTTTAATTGGGTCTTCTGGTGTTTTAGCATTTCAGCTATAAAAAGCATGGATAATCAGAAACTGCCTCAGTGCTTTAACATGCAAGAGAAGTTCTGAAAAGCGACAAACTCACTGGTAGTATTCCAGGACCGGCTCTGTTTGAGCTTCATAAGCCTTCAATCTCTTGACAACTGTTTCTGGTCTATCATCCTCACGCTGAATGAGAGGCTCTCCAGTCAGATCATCAATGCCCTAAATGGGAATTAGAACCAGCAGGTATCAAACATCTTATTTTTGAAGGATATTTTCTATAAGTGGTTACATGATTGTTTAAACAGGCACATTCTCTACGGAAACACCCAGCACACAAATGGGCTTTTAAATAAACAGAATCAAATCCAAACTCAGCACCAAAATACTGAGCCATAAGACCCAGGGATCATTTTCACAGTGTCAATCACTTGCTCCTTAGAGTAAAAGGTTTTCTAAGCAGCCTCTAAATAACGTCATATTGTGGACAAAAAATGGATTCTATGAACAGTAGTCTCACAGGGTGATATGATCATAAATTCCTAACTGGACAGGACATGGTGGGTAGTCACACCCCAGACATATAACTTCTTTGGTAAAACAGATTTAACTAGGGGCCTCCTTAGCACAGTAGTAATGCCTCAGTCTCATAATCATAAAAAAAGGTTTATCTTTGCCTTAAGCAAACCCTGTGATTGCTTCTGTGAATCTACAAATCTACGTTACACACCTTTAAAATGCCTCTTTTCAGACCCCACAGAAGCATAACCACCCTTAAGAAACCACATAATCTTGTTAACTATCCTGTAATCCAATCCCTGCCTTGCTTTCTCCCACCTCCACATAATCTTCCTTATGTCCCTTCCTTAATCAAACTGCGTAAGAGAAGGTACAAACTGCCATTCTAGGAAGCATTTTTCTCAGTCTGTTGAGATTTTATTTCAGGCAAATACTCTCTGCTTGGCTCAAATAAAGTTTTATAGCTATTCTCTACAGGTTTGGATGTTCTTATGTCGGGAAAAAAAAAAAAAAAATATATATATATATATATATATATATATATATATATTCGGCTACAGACTCTCAACTGCAAGCCCTAAGTAAACCGAGGTGTCACTAATACCTATTGCCCCAACTCCTAACACACTCCCCAGCACAGGAAATCAATGAAGGCTTCTGAAGGAATACCAAACCCCTCTTACTCCTGGAGATGTCTTTACTAACAAGCTGAATGGACAAGTTGACTACACCAAGTAACCTAAGAATGTACCCATAGGAGTTTGGTCAGGCAGGATTTCTGAGGTCATAAAATTTTGTCTGTGATGGCAACAGGACTCAGAGACAGCCTGCTTTGTGGAAGGCCGTGTCACCCCACAACCACTCACCACAGTTTTGGGAGGGCTGAATTCCATGTTGTAGACTCGGCCGCTAGCCGGATGAATCCAGCGAGCAGTGAGACGGTGCTTAATGACCTCAAAGGGCACGTTCAAGTTAATTACTGTGTCTATCTGATAAGCTCTATCCAAGGCTTCTGCCTGAGGAAGTGTCCTTGGAAAACCTTTACAAAAATATTTAAAAAAAAAAAAAAAAAAAAAAAAAAAAAGAAGGGGAAAAGAAACAATTAATTAATGTTGAGCAATTTGAACACCAGGCAGACTCATCACGGTGGTAGGGCAACTGTGATAGTTAATTTCAGGTCATGACACATGAATGAAATTTCATGTGTCAACCTGACTGGGCCATGGTGTGCCCAGATATTTGGTCAAACATCATTTTGGATGCGTCTGTGAGAGCGTTTTTTGGGACAAGTTTAACATTTAAATCAGTAGACTGAGGAAAGCACAATGTTCTCCCTAATGTGGACAGGCTTCATCTAATCCAGTGAAGGCCTGGATAGAACAAAAGGGCTGACCCTCCCCAGAATAAATAAGCTATTACTCCTGCCTGAATGCCTTGGAGCTGGGACAGGGGCTTCAGACACAAACGGAAACATCCATTTTCCCTGAGTCTCCAGCCTATTGGCCTTCAGACCACAAGCATACCATTGCTTTCCTGGACCTCCAGGTTTACAACTCACCCTGAAGATCCCGGGACTTGTCAGCCTCCCTGTGAGCCTATGCCTTACAATAAACACTTCTCTCTCTTCTTTAAAAACTAAAAGTCAACCTATCCTCAAGGATTCCACTACACCTTCATAGCTGTTAAGTTATCCTCCAGCCTTTCTTCTTCCTCTTGTGTTGATCCTCCCTCCTCATAAAATATTCTCAAAGGAGAGGGAAAGAACTAAAGTCACATCAGAAGGGGATTAAATATCATGCAGTCTATTTCCCCTTTTCCACTTGGATGAAAAAGCAAGCCCAGAGAAGATGATTCAGGATGGTTAGTGGCAGAACTCAGGCTCCATGCCCACCATCCCTGATGTCTGACTGGAACCCATGAAATACTCATTCTCCTGCCTACAGTCATCATTTTAGGCGGCTGAAATGCTCATGACACTTCACTTACCATCCAATAGCCAGCTATATTGGGTGAGATTTTTCAGTTCATGAAAAGCCAGCCGAGTCATGACATCATCTGGGATGAGCTTTCCTTGTTCAATAAAAGTCTTCGCTAACACACCAATTTCTACGGCAGAATAAAGGGGAAAAAGCAAATCAGCAAGTACGTTTGTCTTATCCTATTCCAGGTCCCTAGGAAACTGGTTGCCCAAAGACCTCTGGATAGCACACCATGATGAAAATATGCATCATCAATATTTGTGATAAAAATAGAGGTTACAAAATAATCTATGCCTATTTCAAATTCTCCATTATGTAAAAATATATAAATGTAAATGTATAGACATAAAAAGTAATGGAAAGCTATAGACCAATATGTATGTTAACAGCAGCCGCCTCTGTGTGAGAGAATTATGTTATTTTTTTACATATTTTTACTTTCTGTATTTTTTCAATTTTCTATCAGAAAAAGCATGTAGAATCACTGAGATTATTTTCTTTTTAAATAAGAACTTGAAATAGTCATTAGTTTTAAGTGGCTAAGTTTAAGTATTGTAGAGACTTTTCTAATCCTCTAAAAATGATGCTGCTGTCACAACTCAATTTTTGGCCAGATTAGCACCATGACCGTATTATATTTTCATTACTAAAACATGCTAGAAAATAATTTATGGGCAATTTAAAAATATTAATCCACAATTATATGTCATTCTTATGCAACAGTATTGTAATATCCTCATTATCTCTTACCAAACTATTTATATACATTCAGAATTGTAATACCATTGTAATCTGTGGATACTAGGGCTGTCCAGAAAGTATCCAGCCATGAAATATGAAAAACGGACACATTTATGGTTGGATTTTTTCCAGACAGCCCTCATATATAGTTTTGTGTTGTTTTCTCACTTATTTTGTAAATACTTTTCAGTGACTTCATACAATCATTTCTGGTAACTAACGCTCCATCAACACATATCCAAATTCGATATATAAAAATACATTATCACAGCAGTATTGTTGAACATTTAAATTAGTATTGGTTTTTCCCTATTGCTGCTTTTAAAGATTTCAACACCCTTTCTTTTTTCTTCTATTTCATTTTTTTTTTCTTTGTCTTCTGAATTATTTCTGGTGGATAAATTCTCAGGAGTCAGATTAAAGGGTCAAAGTATATGACTGTTTTCATAATTTTTGGTATGAATTACCATACTAACTTTAGAGCAGGTTCTAAATTGTCAAATTCATGAAACTTTAACTGCCTAAAAGCTGGCTGGCATTTTACAAGTGTACTGCCAGTTTTTACAAATCACATCTGGAAGATGACCTGAGTTCTGAGAGAGTTCTCAAGGCTCACTAAAATAACTGTTGGGAATACGTTAATACGTGTGCACCTCTCTGTCCCAAGGCTTTTGACCACTGCTCAGAGGAAGGAGAACACAACCTCATCAACAGTGTTTGGGGGAAAAAAATGTAAAAACTTGCAGTCCTACAGGGCTGAGTCTCGAAAACTAGTATTGTTCCCTCCCTTCATCTTTCACTCTTCAAAACTCTCAATTATTGACAATAAATAGATTAAAATGATAAGACTAACTTAAAAATTCCTTAAGTTCATCACTATATTTTCTTAAGAACAGCCTTAAGAAAAGATGATCTGCTCTTGCCACTTTTGTTCAACATGGGACCAGAAATTGTAGCCAAGGCAATTAGTCCAGAAAAAGAAATAAAAGACATCCAGAAAGGAACAGGTAAAATAATCTCTGTTTGCAGATGACATGATCTTTCCTGCTTTTTTTTTTGGTATGTGGGTAGCTCCCTGACTGGGAATCGAACCCAGGCCGCAGCACTGACAGCGCCAGCGCCGAAGCCTTAAGCCGCTACACCATCAGGGAACTCCCATGACATGATCTTATATATAAAAAATACTAAGGAATCCACTAAAAACTATTACAATTAATAAATGAGCTCAGCAAAGTTAAAGGTACAAGATCAATCTATAAAAATCTAGCAATGAACAATCTGAAAATGAAATTAAGAAAACTCCATTTACATCAAAAAGAAGAAAATGCTTAAAAATAAAACAAATAATAAAAAAACTCAGCAATACTCTTTTGTTAAAAAATGCAAAACTGGAAATCTGAAAACTATTAATACAACATTGTTGAAAAATATTAAAGACCTAAATGGAAAGACAACATATTCATAAATTTAAAAGTTAACATTAAGGTGGCAATATTCCCTGAAAATAATCTACAGATTCAATACAATCCTATCAACATCCCAGCTGGTATAGCTGGTATCTTTGCAGAAATTGACAAATGGATCATAAAATTCATATAGAAATGCAAGGTACCCAGAATAGCCAAAACAATCTTAAAAAAGAAGAAAGTTGGAGGACACACTTTGAATTTCAAAACAGGAAGCAAGACTGTATGGTACTGACATAAGGATAGACATATAAATTAATGGAACAGAATTGAGAGTCCAGAAATAATCTCTTACATTTAAGATCAATTGATTTTCAACAAGGATGTCAAGACAATTCTAAGGGGGAAAATATTCTTTTAAAGAAATCACGCTGGAACAACCGAACAGACATATACAAATGAATGAAGTTAAACCTCTACCTCAAAGAACACCATCACAAAAGTGAAAAGACAATTCACTGAAACAAAGATTTTTGTAAATCATGTATCTGATAAGGAACATGTATCTAGAATGTCAGAATAACTCTTACAATTCAACAATAAAAGACAATCCATTCTTTTTAAATGGGCAAAGGATCTGAATACAAAAAAAAAGTTATACAAATGGCCAATAAGCACATGAAAACATGATAAACATCATCAGTCATTAGGGAAATAACAAATGGAAACTACAATGAGATACCACTTCACACTCAGTAGGATGGCTACAAACAAAAATACAAATATCAACAAGTGTTGCCAAGAATGCTTAGAAATTGAAACCCTCATATATAACTGGTAGAATTATAAATGGTATAGCCAATTTGGAAAACACTGTGGCAGTTTTTCAAAAGGTCAAACAGAGTTACCATATGACCTAGCAATTATAAAACACACACAAACACACACACACACACACACACACACACACACAATCTGAAAAAATCCAGCCATAAATGCCTCTATTTTTCATATTATATTGCTGGATACTTTCTGGAAAGCCTGTATCTACATATGATGCCAAAAATGTATATATACATTTTTAAAAAAGAAAAACTATGTTAAAATTGTAATGCTCAATATATACCAATAATAAAAGATGAACACAACTCATGTTTGACTTCTGTAAATACAAGAGGTGCTCAAAGTGGTTACCATCAGCATCCAGACTCTTCTGACTATGGAAAACTACTGCTTGAGCAACATTGACCAAAGTGTCCACTTGCATAGCTGTGCATGCCATTTCAATTTCTTCCCAAAGTACCGTCAGAGTAGCTGGTTTTCTAAGGTATACCCCATCCTTTAAGGTCCCCCATAGGCAGAAGTCAAGGGGTGTTAAGTCAGCAGAATGTGGGGGAAACTCAAACAACATTCTTGAATTTCAAATACCACTTCAAAATGGTCTTGCACTCCTCAAATGAAAGCTGTGCTTCTGCTATTTTCTTCCATTGTCCTACCTGTTGCATGGTGATACTAACATTCATTTGATTAACACCATCTTTTTTTTTTTTAACATAAGAATTGGTTTATTATTTTTTTTAATTGTTAAACTTATTGGGGTGGCACTGGTTAACAAAAATTACATAGGTTCCAGGTGTACAATTCTATAGTGCATCATCTATGTGTTGCATTATGTGTTCATCACACAGGGTCAATTTTGATTAACATCATCTTTTGAGCAAATGTCATACCACACATTGCTACTATAAACCAATTCAACTTTAAAAAGTAATACATAGACAACATAGCTGAAAATATGTATACATTTTTTGGCACCACCAGATACATACATATGCATGTGTACACACACACACACACACACACACACACACACATAATCTCCAAGAGAAATAAAAACATAGGTATAAGGATGTCCACTTTCACCACTGTTATTCAACACAGTACTAGAATTCTAGCCACAGCAATCACACAAGAAAAAAAAAAGGCATCCAAATGGGAAAGGAAGAAGTAAAACTGTTGTTATTTATAGATGACATGATACTATATAGAGAGAACCCCAAAGATTCCACCAAAAATGATAAATGAATTTAGTAAAGTAGCAGGATACAAAATCATTATTCAAAAATCGCTTGCATTTTTATACACCAATAATGAACTATCAGAAAGAGAAATTAAGAAAGCAATCCCATTTAAAATTGCATCAGAAAAATAGAATACCTAGGGATAAATTTAACCAAGGAAGTAAAAGACCTGTACTCAGAAAATTATAAGACACTGAAGACAGAAGTTAAAGATACAAATAAATGGAAACATATACCATGCTCATGAAAAGGAAGAATTAATATAGTTACAAAGTCCATCCCTATAATTTGATATCACCCTACCTGATATCAAATTATACTACAAGGCCATACTAATCAAAACTGCATGGTATTGGCATTAAAAGAGACCATATAGATCAACAGAATGGAATAGACAGCCCAGAAATAAATCCATGCCTATATTGTCATTTAATCTATGACAAAGGAAGCAAGAATATACACTGGCACAAAGACAGTCTATTCAATGAATGGTGCTGGGAAAACTGGACAGATACATACAAAAAAAAATAAAATTAGACCTTCTTATGCCATATACAAGAATTAACTTAAAACAGATTAAAGACTTAAATCAGTGGTTCCCAATCTTTTCCCATGTATGTACCATTTTTAAGCCCATTGCTATAATCTGTACCCCTTGTTTTTAAAACAGCCTTTTTTAAATACTGAAACTTCTGTTCAGTGCCTATTTAATGTAAAATAGTGGAAATGAGGTAATAAGTTAGGAAAGAATAATTACTACACTAAATTTAATTTTATAATATTCATAACAGTTAAATATTGATAATGATGATCAAGTATTTAACAAACATTGATTTTTTATTAATAATATTTACTTGTGTTATCTGAAAAGCCTGTCATAATTGTTATGCAGATTACTAGCCTATTAAACATTGTTAGTAAGATCGATGAGCTGAAAATGCTTTCTCCACTAGTACAGTGTTAGTAAATGGCTAACATGCCTTCTCACTGAGCTGTTCGTATTACTCACTGACATCTACCCAGAAGGTAATAAGATGCTTTCTTTTAGAACCATAATTTAAAGAAAAATCAGTTGAAAGTTCGATTAACTGCTCTTTTTCATTGATTGATAGATCCCTTCTTCATCGAAGGGATCTGCAACCCAGTTGTTTTCTTTTCCACATTCAGGGAAGTACTTATAAAAGGACACTTTAAGACCTAAGTGACTTACAATATTCTCTTTGATGTTTTGGGATAGGTGCAAGTCATTCTCAAATAAGAACCTGCACAAAGTTTCAAAAACTTCAGGCTGACCTCTTTCAATGCACGCTTTCCAAAAGTCTAGTTTTTTAATCATTCACTCAGTTTTGTCAATTGCTTTGAATATAGTGATTGAGCTGTTTTGAAGTCCCATGTTGAGTTTGTTTATTTCTAGAAAAATACCTGATAAATATGCAAAACTTTGAAGCCAATCACTGTCCTTAAACTTTGGAAGAGGGAAATGATGGTCTTCAAAAATACCTGGACTTCATGTGTAAGTTCAAACACCTGTGTAGGTACTCTGCCATGAGATAGCCACCTTACCTCCGTATGCAAAAGTAATGTGCTGTGAATGTTGTTCATTTCTTCACACAGTGCTTTAAACAATCTGGAGTTTCACAGTTGTGACTTAATAAAATTTACAACTTTTACAGCCTCATCAAGAACATCTCTCAGTTCACTAGGAAGAGGCTTGGATGTAGGACTTTGTCTACAAATGCAGTAGTGACTCCACGGTACATGAGGAGCTACTTCCTGACTTCGGCGGTGTAGGTATATAAAACAACCTGACATAGGCTTGTCTCCATCAGTGCACACACCACGACAAATAAACGAACTAATGTCCTTTTCAATTAAATAACCATTGATTGCATTAAAAGTATCTTTGCCTGTGGTACACTCTGTGAATGGATTACAAAGCAACAGCTTTTCCTCAATTCCATTCCCTACCAAGTACATCATGATGATGAGCAAAATAGATAAATCAGCAACATCTACACTTTCATCGACCTGGAAAATATTGTACTTTTTCTAATTCTACTACTACAATTTCAACATCATCAGACATTTCCTGAATTTGTTGAGACATTAAATTGTTTGAAAAAGAGATAGTATTGGTTTTGCAGACATGTTCTTCCCCAAACATACCAAAAATGGTATCCTTAACGCAAGGAGAAATTAAAGCTTCACCTATGATGTGGTTTTTGCCACATTTAGCTATGCAATAAGCAATACAGTATGAAGCCTCAACTGCATTCTCATTGTCTTTCTTTCCTGATATCACGTATGAAGTAACAGATGGATGCTTTCCTAAGCACTGAAAATAATGCACTTTTCTGTTTTTAAACATAGTATGTTCAATTTCTAAATGTCAAATGAGTAGAGAGGATTTCATGTAACCATTGCATAATATTTCCCCACACACAACACACAAAGGCTTAGGATGGTCATCATCCTCTAAAAACCCATATTTAATAGACTCTTCAGAGTATTTCCTTTTCTTCTGTGTAGCATCTGAGGCACGTACTTCTTACTATCTCCCAATGTAGACGTACTCATAGCTGCAAACAAGTGTTGGTAAGCACTTGGTGATGGGTTATATAATAATCCACATCAAGTTTTGTTTTTTTAACTGTTCCTGTTTTCAACCACTGATTCATAACTGACATGCTTAAAAATCACTGACAATAACTGAAACTATGTTAAACATTAAATTAAAAAAAAAAACTACTTGAAAAGAATCACAATTAAAGATAACACACTTTTACTCATTCAATAACAAAACTGATCAAACAGTCTGGCTACAAATGTATTTATATGTTTGGGGAAGTTCTAGAAATACCGCAAATGCATTGCTCTGAAACTGTGAGTAATGAATGGTAGAAGAGGAGTTTGGGGGAAGTGTTCATAGCCACACTTTCACCAATTATCATTCACTAATATGATCTAATTTTGAAGTATCTTCATTAACAACGATTCAAACTTAATGTTTATTATTCCATAATTGCATTTTTGTACTTTACTCTTTTTTTGCCATTACTGATTTTTTTTTAAACTGATTTTTTTGCAAACCCCTGAATGGCCCAGCAAGTACCCCCAGGTGTATAGCACCACTGCTTGAGAACCAATGACTTAAATATAGAGCCGAAATCATAAAACTCCTAGAAGAAAACATAGGCAGTATACTCTCAGATACTACTCATAGTAATATTTTTACTGATATATTTTCCCGGGCAAGGGAATCAAAACAAAAATAAACAAATGGGACTACATCAAACTAAAAAAATTTTGCATATCAAAGAAAACCATAAACAAAACAAAAAGACAACCTATGGAATGGGAGAAGATATTCACTAGTGATACATCTAATAAGGGGTTAATATCCAAAATGTATAAAAAGTCATACAACTCAACACCAGAATAATAATAATAATAAACAATCCAATTAAAAAGTGGGCAGAGACCTGAATACACATTTCTCTAAAGAGGACATACAGATGTCCAATAGACATATGAAAAGATGCTCAAGTCACTAATCATCAGAGAAATGCAAATAAAAACCACAATGAGATACCAACTCACACCTTTCAGAATGGTCATCATCAATAAATCAACAAACAAGTGCTGGCCAGGTTGTGGAGAAAAGGAAACCCTTGTGCACGGTTGGTGGGATTACAAATTAGTGCAGCCACTAGGGAAAAATGTGTGGAGATCCCTCAAAAAAATTAAAAATAGAGCTACCTTATGACTGAGAAATTCTATTCCTGGGTATTTATCCAAAAACTCCAAACACTAATTTGAAAAGATACATAAACTCCTATGTTCATGGCAATGCTATTTACATATGGAACCAACCAAAATGCCCATCAACAGATGGATAAAGAAATGGTATTACAGGGGAGATGTAACAAAATGGCAGTGTGAGAGGGACCTCATAAAAACTCCTCTGGAGATTACAACCAAGAAAACACCTATACCTCTACACAAAGCACAATAAAAACTAAGAAACTCGCCGCATTAAGGTACCTATGGGCGGGCAGAGGGTTAAACAAAGGAGAAATAAAAAGAAGAGTGGAAACACAGCCGATAAATCCCCACTTGGAACTCTACTGCTGGAGGAGGGAGGAGGAAGAAGGGGCAGGAGAGCGCTCCTGGCCTCACTCGGTCAGTATGGAACAGAAGAAATGAGGCCCACAGGTGGGGTGTGAGATACTGCAACCACCCCACTTTGACCCCAGGAGGTACAGACCGGTCTGCAAAACGCAGTGGCCCAACTTCACTCCAGTTCCCAGAGGAGGGGGAGCAGCTGGGCAGTGAGGAGCTGTAGCACAAATGCTCTGGCCAGCAAGGAGAAGGAAAGAGGGGGTTGAGTGCGTGTGCTTCTCAGCCCACAACCAGGACAGTCTGAAAGACCAGCATACAGGACTGACTCCAAGGCTCAGGGCAGAATCTGCACACGGGGCAAACTGAGAACAGAAAAATGCAATCATGCCTAAACTCCCTGCACGAACACACAGCCACAGGAAGAAAACAAAGTCGCAAACGCCCTTCCCACTCAGACCTCTGCCCGCCCAGTATCAGCAGTGAACACCAAAGGAATTGCAGCTGGGAAAGTCCAAAGAGGCTGCAAATATGAAAAATAAGAGAATTAAAGAGATGGGGACAGGTGACCCATGAGAAACAATGCTCAAAGCAACTATTATAAAAATGCTTAAGGAACAGAATGATAATTCCAAGAGAGAGACAGCAAGCATTAAAGAAGACATAGAAACCATTATAAAGGACCAGAGAGAGATAATGAGTACATTAACTGAAGTGAAGAATGGAATAAAAGTCACCAAACTAGATAAAAGTGCAAAGCAGTGATTTGCAGGAAAAGCCAGCAGAAAACACCCATTTAGAACAGATAGATATGAGAACCCAGAAAAATGAGGATGGTTTGAGATTCCTCTGGGACAACTTTAAGCGGAAGAATATCAAAATCATACGTGTTCTGGAAGGGACACAGGAAAAGCAAGGGATCAATAAATTATTTGAAGAAAAAAGAGCTGAAAATTTTCCTAACCTGGTGAAGAAAATAGACATACAAGTCCAGGATGCACAGAGTCCCAAACAAGATAACCCCAAACAAGAACACACCAAGACACATCATAATTAAAATGGTAAAAGTTAGAGAAAATTCTAAAAACAGCAAGAGAAATGCAAACAGTAACTTATAAAGGGGCACCCATTCGACTCTCAAGTGATTTACCACTAGAAACTTTACAGGCCAAAAGGGACTGGCACAACATATTCAACATGATGAAAACCAAGGATCTACAACCAAGAATAATGGATCCAGCATTACTGAATGAAGGCTAGCATTCAAAATTGAAAGATAGCTAAAGAGCTTCTCAGATAAGGAAAAGTTAAAGAAATACATCACCACCAAACCAGTACTACAAAGAATGTTGGAGGGACTTCTTTAAGATGGGAGGCGGGATGGGAGAGTGTGTAAAATAAGGGAAAGGGATGGAGAAATTTAGTTTGATTGTTGACACAAAATCAAAAGCAACAAAGAAACAAAACTCATGGACACAGTCAATAATTTAGTAGTTACCTGAGGGTAAGTGGGGAAGAGAGTGGGAGAGAAGGGACAGGGACACAAATATATGGTGATGGAAAGAGAACTGCCTCTGGGTGATGAACACATAACACAACACATGGAAGATGTAATGCAGAATTGTACACCTGGGATCTATGTAATTTTTACTAATCAATGTAACCCAAAAAAACTTTTAAAAAGAAATGGTAGTACATATAAACAATTGAATTTTATCATTTGCAACAACATGGATGGACCTAGAAGGTATTATACTAAGTGAAATAAGTCAGACTGAGAAAGACAGATACCATATGATCTCCCATACTTGTGGAATCAAATGAACAAACAAAACAGAAACAGACTCATAGATATAGAACAAACTGATGATTACTAGATGGGAGGGGAGTTGGGTGGAGTAGGTGAGAAAGGTAAGAGATTAGGAAGTACAAATTCGTAGTTACAAAACAGTCACCGGAATGTAAAGTATGGAGAATATAGTCAATAATATTGTAAAAACTATGTATAGGTGATTACTAGTCAAATCTTATCCCCTTGCACTTATCAGGGGGATCACTTCATAAATTATATATATGTCAATACACTGTATACCTCAAACTAATATAAAATAATATTGAATGTCAACTATAAAAAAATAGTCAAGGAGATATAAAGTACAGCATAGGGTATATAGTCAATAATATTGTTTATAATAACTATGTACAGTGTCAGATGGGTAATAGACTTATTGGGGTTATCACTTTGTGAAGTATATAAATGTCTAATGACTATGTTGTTTTGTACACCTGAAATTAATAAAAAATACATAAATAAAAATATTAAAAAACTATGTCCACACAAAATCTTACAAATGAATGTCACTAGCAACATTATTCACAATAGCCAAAAACTGGAAATGCCCAAGTGATGAATGAATAAATAAAATACAAAATCATAGTCATAAAAAGAAGTACTGATACATGTTACAAAGTGCACTAAGCTATAGTGCAGTTTCTCAGATTCTGAGTAATCACATGGCAACCTTACAATTTCTGCCATAGTTGAACTACTATTTACTATATACTTTTCTTTAAAGCGACTCAGCTTTTTAATTTAATAAGCTGTGATATTCATGAAATTAAAGGTTTGGTGTGCTATTTTAAATACAGTTTGAAAAAAATGAAATGTTTTAGTTTTTAAATTTGAATTTTACTTTTTTTTTTTTTTTTGCTTTTTTTTTTGATATGTTGGGTAGCTCCCTGGCTGGGAATCGAACCCAGGCCGCAGTGCTGACAGCACCAGCGCCGAAGCCTTGAGCCGCTACACCATCGGGGAACTCCCTGAATTTTACTTTGGAGATACAATTTTTGTCTACCTAAAATTATCTCATGAACCTCAATTTGAGAAATGCTGCATAATTGAAAGGGTAATTTAACTGGCACACAAGGAGACCTGGGTATTCACCCTTTTCCCCCTGTAACTGCTATTTATTGCTGAGCAAGTTCTTTAACCTCTCCTGAATGCAGTTTCCTCATCTTTAAATGAGAGGGCAAGACTAATGTCTAAGGGTCAAACTCTAGTTTCCTGTCTTTAGGGTCTAGTGGTAGTCTATGGTGACTAAAGCTTTGTTAATGACAATGCGTTGCCTCATGTGTTCACTGTCTTTATCACAGCTGCTAGGATGATTTTAAACTGTACACAATGCAGCATGGGTTATGAAATACCTCCATGAAATGGTGGTTGGGGAATGAATTGGTGCCATCCTTCTGTAACACTATGTGATGGTACTATACAGAAATTCTATACTAGGGAACTTATGTGAATGAGAGAAGCAGAGATGCTACCAAATGTATATGCACAAGAATAGTCCTAACAGTACTGATTATAACAAAGAATGGTTAACAACATATGGGATCTAACAAGTTCATGAACTTGCCACTGTGCACTTATGTTGGCAGCACTGTACAAAGAACTCGGTAAGGTTTCATATCCTTTGTATGTCTGTGCCTCACAGCTGTGTTCATATCAACGTGTGGAGGTGTGTTGCTAAGTGGCATTCATTATTGTTGCTGTGTTTTTGTGCCGTTGTGAGAATGTTAGAGTTTGAATTAGAGCAATGAACAAATATTAAACTTCTTGTTAAATGTGGCAAGAGTAGAAGTGAAATCAGGGACATGTTAGTCCAAGTTTATGGGGATAATGTCATGAAGAAAAAGGCAGTGTACAAATGGAGTAAATGTTTTTCTGAGGGGAGAGAAAGCATCACTGATGAAGAGAAGTCGGGGAGGCCAGTAACAAGCAGAACTGATGAAAACACTGCAAACATTTCTCGAATTTTGCGCCAAAATAATCAACTGACTGTGAGAAGCATAGCAGACCAAGTAAACTTCTAAAGAGAAACAGGGAAATCTTAATTAAAAATCTCGGCATGAGAAAGGTGTATGCAAAAATGGTCCTGAAGGAGCTCACCAATGAACAAAAGAAAAGGAAAGCCAATGTTTGCCAAGACCTTTTGGAGAGTCAAGACGATATTTTGGGCTGTGTTATCACTGGTGATAAAACATGGGTGTATCAATACGACCCTGAAACAAAGCATCAAAGTGCATAATGGAAGTCAGCCAATTCTCCACAACCAAAAAAGTTCTGTCAGTCCAAACCAAGAGTCAAAATGATGCTGCTAACTTTTTTTGATATCAGAGAGATTAGGAAGACATTTTGATGACATTCAGAACATCAAGATATAACGACAACTGTGATGACCATTACAGAAAAAAGAGTTCCCAAATTACTTTGAAGGGTGGATGAGGTGCTGGCATCAGTGCATAGCTTCCCAAGGGGGGCTGTAGTGATATTCAGAAATGAGGTATGTAGTATTTTTTCTAGGATGAGTTCACAAACTTAATTGTCTGACCTGATAAATGTCTGGTAACAGGAAAATGTTTAAATTAGTAATTTTGATGAAACTTTTTTTCTTTTTTTTTTCTTTTTTTTTTTTTGGGTATGTGGATAGTTCCCTGGCCGGGAATTGAACCCAGGCTGCAGCGCTGACAGTGCCAGTGACGAAACCTTAAGCCACTACACCACCAGGGATCTCCCTTTTTATCATTTTAAAGACTGCTTAATAATGTGTGAACATGCTCACAATAAGTGAGTAAAAGGTATCTAAGCAATAATTTAGAATATAACAAAATTACCAATACATATAAATGCAACAGAAAAAAAAGAGAAAAAAGATTATAAAGAAAAAGCAACAAAGGGTTCATTATAATTGTCTCTACGTGGTGAAATACAGAGTATTTTAATTTTCTTTATTTATATTCTCATGACATATTTTTCTTTATAGTAAATATAATTTATTCTTAGTATCAAAAAACATTAAGCAGTATTTTTTAAATAAATGGTTTATTTATTTATTTTGGCTCTGATCCTGTGAGAAACATCCAATCCATTCACAAATATATTGAGAATATATTCTTAGTCCTGAGATACAGAACATCTGGAATAACAATCTCATGACACCTCCCTAAATTACATTTTGTTTTCTTTCTTAAAGAATTGCCTGTAAAAACTCCAGAAAGAGCAGATGCCTGAGACTACCTGAACATCTTCCCCAATGATACTCCTCTCTCTCCCGCTAGCCTCTTTTCATGTTGTGAAGCTTGAAAGAGGATTGCAGGCATGCCATGGGATAAACAAAAAGATAAACAAAAGCGCATTGTTTATAAATTTAAAAAAAAAAGTTTACTTATTGGCTTTAAATTTATTTTTTTAATGTTCTGTTGTTTTTACAAAGTAAGGTGTCCTTAACTCTGCTGAAGGTGTTCTCTAACCATACAGTAATGCGTCACTGCTGAGTTAGTCATTTTTCAGAGAATCGCTTAGGGATCCTTTACCCCCATCCACTTTGGCTAACCTTACCCGAACTGGGTGCAATATTGGAGACTATTTATTGCTATTTAACTATAATACTTCAGTATGTTGCATCAACAACAATAAGTGAGCCAAACAATCTAACCTTTTGAAAAAATCTAATTCACTACAAAATACTTCATGAATTCTTTTTAAAAATCCATGTTAGAAGAGAAAAACAGAGGTAGTAATTCACCAAACCAGGTGCTGAATCAGAGAATTCCAAGAGACAAACTAAAAACAATGGGTGGTTTTTCTTCATTTAAATATCACTATTTTGAAAAAAACAAAACCCCACCTAATAATAACCTATATACTCATCAATAGGGGATTAATTAAATAAATCATAGATTTGGCAAATAGATACACAAACATTAAAAGAATAAAATGGATTTCTATATTTTCATGTGGATAGCCCAGATATAAAGTGAAAACACACTGGTGCAGAATACATATACAGTATGATTACATATTACATAAAATAAAGCATTTAAATATACACGTAAATAAAGCTTGTACATAAATTTCTAAAAGGAAACACATGGCACTGTTCCCCTCTAAACAATGGGACTGAGTCAGCTCATGAGAGAGGGCTTCAAACTTTTATTTCATGTACATCCGTTTCCAACACTTTTTTTTAACCTTGTGCAGGCATTACTGCTTTAACTTTTTTTTAAAGGAGCTTCAAAATGAGTTCTATTTTGGAAAATAAAGATCAACACTTTTGAGAAAAAAAGAAAAACCTCACGCTACGATTGACTTTTTAAAAACAGCTTTCTTAAGATATAATTTATATAACAAAATCAACCCATTGTAAAGTGCAGAGTTTGCTGACAGGATTTTGTGCTGAGTTATAATAATTTATTTGGCACGAGAAACAAAGCAATCTTTCAAACACACAAGAATAGCCTTCATGTCTAAGAAATCTCTGGGGGATAGAAGATCTAAGCCAACTGTTTGACTGCAACGAAAGTAAATAATGCTCTGTCTCAGATTATGGGTGAAAGGTCAGAACCAGAAAATCCCACAGAGTTTAACAAAAAGAGGAGGGACGGGGGGGGGGGGCGGGAGGAAGAGAGAAAGAGAGAAATAAGGAGCAATCAATTCTCCAGGAGCAAGCACATGGAGAATAAACCACAGCTCGAAGGACCTTTATAAGCAGCTGCGACGGGGGCTAGATATGGCTCTCAAAGCAAACGATCTCCTTTCATTCATCTTTGAATTTCGAATGTGTACTAACTTCCTAGTTCCTTCTCCCAATAACCCGGCTGAAGCTGTCCACGGGGATCAGAGGTTTCGGTGAGCAGTCCGTCGCTCAGCAGCCCCAGGTCTCGCCCCTGGGCAGCAGAAAGCAGATAATGCACCCGCAAACCTGGACCCTCATCTCCGGGACGCGCATTCCCCGCCCCGGCCCCTCTGCCCGCCAATCTCAACCTGTGCGACAGCGCACTGCACGGCTCCCGCCCGGGTTCCCACCTGTGCCCCGAAGCATGTTGTCTCGGAGCAGATCCCCACTGGAGAGGTGCTTCAGCTCGAAGTGCTTGGTGATGCGGGACGACACGGTGCCCTTGCCGGAGCCCGGAGCCCCCATGATCACTGCGCGGAGTAGCCGCGCGGACGCTCCCATGGCCGCAGAGAGAGGGCCGGGAGGCAAGGGCGGCGGGGCTTCGGCCTGGCTGCGCGCTCACCCTGCTCCGCGGCCCGAGCCAGGCGGTTGACAACACTGGGAGCGGGCGGCGGCCGCAGCGCCCGGGCGCTCCCGGAAGTGAGGCGACGGCCCTGGGGCCGCCCCTCCCGCGCCCTGCCCGGCTCCAGCGCCCGCCCCTCGGTTGCCCCAAGCGCTTCTTCCCCACCGCCGGGCCCAGCCCGCGCGAGCCGCACCCCTCCCCCTCCCGAGAGCCCCTGGGCCGCCCGCACCCACCTGCGCCCATCGGCGCCTCCTCCCCACCCACCTGCTCCCTTCAGTCGCTCCGCGGTATCCACTTTGCTCTCCTCCGCTCCCCGAGGCCCCTCAAGGCCTCCTCTGCGACCCATGGTTGCCCCCCCGCCCCGCCACCCTCCTCAAACTTGACCCCGCGTTCCGTCATTGTCCTTCCCGTCCTGCCGGATAGACCACGCCCCGCTCTATGCAACCTGGCAACCTCGCGCGCCCCTCCTTATCCTTTGCGACCCCTCCGCGCCCCGTGGTTACCGGATGTCACACTTCCCCACCACACCAACACCTTCGCACCCCTCGCCTCTCGTCCATGCCAGGTGCTGACCTGTCCCAGCCGAATTCACTGCGCACCCTCCGTGTCCCTCCCGACCTCTGTGGGCCCCTCGACATCACCCGTGCCCCTCAGTTCTCCAGAGTCACCAGACTGTCTCGTCTTCACCCTACCCTGCACTTTGCTTCGCTCCCCTCCACCTCTGCCTTCTCTGTTGCTGAGCGACCTTAAAAGGACCTCCTCCTCCTCTCTGCTTTCGCGTTGGTTTTTAAGGTATAATACCTTTTTCTGTATAGAATCACAGTAGGTGAAACTGAGTGGAAAGGGCCTTCTCACTCATTTCGCAGGAGGGAAAACCCAGATGAAATTGAGTGAGGCCCTTTAAATCATTCAACCCAGTTGAAATTGAGTGAGGGTGATTTCAAGAGAAGTCACACTTCCATACCTTCAGATTCAAAATTAACTGTTACTTTACTCTGCAACGCTTAAAACTACTGACAACTCCTCAGACTCCATTATTTGCCTTCCTCAGAGAATTGATAGCAAAAATATTTATTCAGTGCTTACCGTGTGCCAGATATTGCTTTAAGGAGCCTCCGAAATGCTGTGGTGAACGAGACATTTCTAGTCCTTAGAGTTTACAGTCTAGTGGTAGAGGCAGATGATAACAAGGAAAAGAATAAAATGAGCAAGATAACATGGGATAGTGCTATGAACAAAATAAAAGAATGTGCGAAAGTATTGAGGAAGGCTGTGTTATATTCCATGATCAGTGAGGCCTTGAAGAAATGGCATTTGCTCTAGTACTGTATTAGAGGATGAAAGGAGAGCAACGCAGGTGAGGGAGGAAGGACCTCAAACTGAAGGATGGGCATGTTCCTCGAAAAGAAACACAACTCAAACATTTAGTACCTATTTCCTCTATAAAAAGGCCATGGGAAGGTTAGTATGGAGTTGTTAAAATAAGGTATATAAAGTACAACACAAGCTACAGGCTAAGTTCTAAATAAACGTTCTTTATTATTATTATCATTATCATCATCATCATCATTTCTTCGTGCTAAAGCAGAAAGAAGGATCTGTGAAAATAAACACAGCCCCTCAGAGGTGCCAAATGAGTAGCCTAAAATTGCTTTTAATTTCAAAGAGAAATTATTTCAGAGAGGAATAGTAAAGAAAAGCTTACTCCCTGGTGAATCTGAGCTAGGTGAATGGATTTAAGAAGTAGATGGTGCAGTACTTAGGAAGAAATTTAATAGCTCATACATATTCATTGCTAAGAAAGGAAGAATGAAAATAAATGAATTAAACATTCAGTTTACATAGTTAGAAAAAGGACATCAAACTAACCCAAAGAAAGCAAAGGAAATGATTAAGTAAAGAAAAAGAACATAAATGAGAGGTTTTGGAAAACTTAAGAAACAACTAGCACAAGAATGGAAAGGTTTGGACAAGTACAAGTTACGAAATATTAGAAAACCTGAAGGTGTTAGGAAAGTACTTCTAATCTCCAAAGCTGGGAACATTGGAGCTTTTAGCTACAAAAGTGACCTGAAACAAAATTCTGGGGAAATTTGGCTTAGGAAAGAATGTTCAAACAGACAAAAATAGCTGAGGAATCATCCTGTTGTTCTGAAGGAAAAGCTGAGTGTTGTGGTCACATTAACAAACACCACAAAATGCTAACTAACTGCAGCTTTGCTAAAGTTTGTTGATTACAAATGATTCCATTAAAACTGTGGGAAATCTCCTGGCAACTGTGCCTAGCAGTCATTTCCCCATACATAGGTATTTGTATGGGTTGGTTCTACACTGTATAACTTGCTCCACGGTAAAGACAATGAATTCAAATTTATGCATCAGTAAGTGTGAGTCAAGGAGGAATTTAAGAAGTGCTTGTATGTTGGGACTTGCCTGCTAGGAATTTTGAAGAAGCCAGGATCTGAAGAAGCTTGAGATAGAAGATAGTGTGGAGAGAGGCCCAGCTGCCAAGTCATTCCAGCCATTCCAGCTGAGCTTCCAGTTGAGGCCATATGAGTGAATCCAGGAGTAGGTATAATGGAGTGTAGAGAAAGAATTTTTCCCTAAGCTACTAGAAGAAGAGAATTGTCATTATCTGAGATTGGGAAGGCAGTAGGAGGAACAGGATTGGGTGGGGTAAGTTATGTTGGAGATGTCTTTGGAACATCCACAGGGAATTGATAAGGAAGCAGTTTTTACAGCTTTTGAGTATTATAGTAGAGGTCCAGGCTGAAGATATAAAATTTTGAAGTTTGTTGGTAAATTTAAATTTATGATATAGTATAAACCAGGCATATCCAACCTGTGGCCCAAGATGGCTTTGAATGCAGCCCAATATAAATTCTTAAAACATTATGAGATTTTTTGTGATTATTATTATTATTAATTTTTTAGCTAATCAACTATTGTTAGTGTTAGTGCATTTTATGTGTGGCCCAAGTCAATTTTTCTTTCACTGTGGCCCAGGGAAGCCAAAAAGTTGGATACCACTGGTATAAACTCACTTAAGAAGTGAGTATAGATGAGAGAAGCAGTCTGAAATCTGAGTTCTGGGGTTCTCCAACATTTAGAGCATAAAGAGGAAACATTGAAGGAGGCTAAAAGGAGAGGTAAGTTAGTTAAGAAGAAAAATGGGTGAATGTGGTATTATGAAAATCAGTTAAAGAATGTGTTTTAAGGAGGGAATGATTAAATTAGTCACATGCTACTCATAGGTAGGCCTAAGAATTCACTGAAAATTACTTCTAATTGTAAAAAAATATGGAATAGATTATTTTTTTATTTAAAAGGTATAGATTAAAAAACCTGAGAATAGTTTTGACCAAAATCCTATAGCTAGTCAGCAACTGAATTAGTGATTTCAAAAACTGCCAGGTGAAATAAAGAAAATGTTTTCTCTGAGAGGAAGCTTCTTGGAATAGAATTCAAACTGTCCAGAACAAGGATATCAGGGTAAAAAGAAAAAGGAGGTCAAAAGTGAAGGGAATAGAATAGTAAAGGCTGAAGTCAGAAAATATAAAACCTTTTTTTTTTTTTTTTTTGTATGTGGGTAGTTCCCTGGCTGGGAATCGAACCCAGGCCACAGCATTGACAGCGCCAGCGCTGAAGCCTTAAGCCACTACACCACCAGGGAACTCCTAAAACCATATATATATATTTTTAACACTTTGCAAAAGCAACAGAAGAGGGAGCCTTAGAGCTAAGACAATTTTATTACAACATTCATTTAAAAGGATAATTAAACAAGAATATCTGGTACATACCTGAAAAAGAAGAAAATGAGCTGTAGCTAGCCCTAGTTAGTAAAGCATTATAAAGCCAGTATAATAAGAAGATGGCTTTGGCACATGAATACATAGATCAATAAAACAGAATAGAAAATCAAAATATAAACCTAACTGTATCTGGAAATTTAGTAAGTGATAAAGGTGGCATCTTAAGTCCATGCAGGAAGAAACTTTCTTCATAAATAGTGTGGGGATAAAGGTATAGCCAGTAGAGAAAGATACATTTATATCTGTTTCTCTACACAAGATGAATTCTAAATGGATCAAAGATTTAAATATTTTTTAAAAAATAAAACAAAATAAATATTAGGAGAAAGTATGAGCAGATTCCTCTATAACCAAGGAACTGGGGAAACTTTTTCTAACTTACTCAAAATCTAGAGGTAGTAAAGGAAAAAACTGAAATTTGGACTATACAAAACAATAACAATAAAATATTTGCATAGCAAAAAACATCATAAGCAAAATAGACAAGTTACAAATTTAAAAAAAATTCCAACTGGCATTATATACAAAAGGTTAATATCCAGTGGTGTGTTCTGGTGAGGAGAGTGAGGAAGAGCCCTGATTCACAGCATTTGCCAATTACCATGGGTTAAATACTCTCACCTTGGCAGGTTTTAAGTTGCCAAGAGACAGCATCTAGACCAATATGACATCAACTGGCTCACAAAATTTCTGAAGATTTAACGATCAGTGCTTGTAAGCCAGCACTAATCAGGGTTAGCACACCAGTGTAAATATTCCTAATATGAGATCTAACAATTAAGTTTGCAAACTTGCCACCTTGCACTTAAGGTGGCAGCACTGTACAAACAACTTGGTAAGGTTTCATAACTTTGGTATATCTGTGTCTCACAGCTGTGTTCATGTCCACGTGTGGCAGTGTCTTGCTGAGTGGTGTTCATTGTTCTTGGGTGTTTTTGTGTGCTGTCGTGAGAATGTCAGAGCTTGAATTAGAGTAACAAACAAACATTGTTAAACTTGGCAAGAGTGGAAGTGAAATCAGAGACATGTTAGTCCAAGATTATGGGAATAATGTCATGAAGATGATGGCAGTGTACAAATGGATTAAACATTTTTCTGAGGGGAGATAAAGCATCACTGATAAAGAGAGGTCAGGGTGTTCAGTAATGAGCAGAACTGATGAAAACATTGAAAAAATTAGTTGAACTGTGCATCAAAATCACCGGCTGACTGTGAGAAGCTTAGCAGACCAAGTAAACATTGATAGAAAAACATTTAGGAAAGTCTTAACTGAAAATCTTGGCATGAGAAAGGTGTGTGAAAAAATGGTCCTGAAAGAGCTAACAGACGAACAAAAGCAAAGGAGAGCCAACGTTTGCCAAGACCTTTTGGAGAGGCAAGGAAATGTTTGGGGCCATGTTATCACTGGTGATGAAACATGGGTGTACTAATATGACCCTGAAACAAAGCATCAAAGTGCATAATGGAAGTCAGCCAATTCTCCATGACCAAAGAAGTTCTGTCAGTCCAAATCAAGAGTTGAAATGATCTTGCTAACCATTTTTTGATATCAGAGAGATTGTTCATTATGAATTTGTACCAACTGGACAATCAACCAACCAAGTTTACTATTTAGAAGTGTTGAGAAAGCTGCTTGAAAAACTTAGACAAAGATAACCTGAACTTCTCCCTTGAAATTCAGGAGTTTCCTGGGTCACAGGGTTTGGAGTTGCACACAGCTACATTTGACTCTCACAAGCTGACAGACCTTGAGCAAAATTTAACATCTCTTAGCTTCAATCACCTCACTTAGGAGAAAAGGCGAAAGTAAAACCAATCTTATGGGCTCATTGTGAGATTTAAATAAGATTATGTATGTAAAATGCCAGGCATATTCTTGGTGCTTCCCCTAGCTCTGCTTCCCTCCTCTTTTCTTCATTTCCACCTTATCATTCAATCTTTCCTCCATTTCCTTCTTTCATTGAACAAAATTAATTAGACTAGGAAACATTTAAGGTTATTCTTAAACCCTGAGATCCTTAGAAATATTGATGGAGTGCAATGCATTTAGCTAGGGGCTTGGCTGTTAAGACTGAAATTCAAAGATGGGTACTGTAGAAATGTGGGTTTGGAGAGCAACTGTAGAAGTGAAGAGTTTAGGATCTAAGAAAGCACAGAGGAAAGGGTTCCTTGGTGGAACTATTTTAAGGTCTCAATAATATTATTAATTCTGAAGATTTGTCCAGGGGAGAGGAGGGAGTAAAGAAGTGAGGGAAAGAGGGAGGGAGAAAAAATTGGAGAGTAAATTTAAAAGTCAGAAGTGGAAAAATCAGGATTCTCATGCACTGCAGGTGCAGTTATTTTGGAAAAGAATCTGACATTTTCTCAAACAATTAAACACAGAGTTACTGTATATCCTAATTCCACTTCTAGAAGTATACCCAAGGGAATTGAAAATATATGTCCATATAAAAACTTGTACATGAATGTTTATAGTAGCATTGTTCATAAGAGCCGAAAGATGAAAGCAACTCAAAGATAATTCAACAGATGAATGGATAAACAAAATATAGTATATCCATAAAATGGAAATTTATTTGACCATAAAAAGGAATAAAGTACTGATATATGCTATAACATAGATGAACATTTAAAACACTATGCTAAGTGAAAGAAGCCAATCACAGATGACCACATATTATCTGATCCCTTTCATGTAAATCCAGAATAGGGTCATCAATACAAACAGAAGCTTATGGATGCTTATGATTGGGGGATATGGAGGGTGGAGGGGAATAGACTAGTAAAGCTAAAGGGTAGAATTTCTTTTTGAGGTATAAGAATATTCTAAAATGGACTGTGATGACAATTGCACACATCTGTCAGTATACTAAAAACCATTGAAATGTACGCTTTAAATGGGTCGATTTTTCTTATGTGAAATCTATCTCAATAAAGCTGTTTTAAACATCAATGTAATTTCCCATATTAACAGATTGAAACAAAAACCATGATTACCTCAATAGATGCAGAAAAATAAGTTTACAAAATTTAACACCCATTTATGATTTAAAATGCAGAAAACTAGGAAAACAAGGGAACCACTCTGTACAGCAAAGGAAACCATCAGCAAAATGGAATGGCAATCTACTGGATGGTAGAAGATATTTGCAAGTCATATATTTGATAAGGGGCTAATATCCAAAATATATAAAGAACTCTTACAACTCAATGACAATCCCCCCAAATCCAATTTTAAAAATGGACAGATGATCTGAATAGACATTTTTCCAAAAAAGACATACAAATGGCCAATCGGCAAATGAAAATGTGCTCAACATTACTAATTATCAGGCAAAAGCAAATTAAAATCACAATGAGCTATCACCCCACACCTGTTAGAATGACTTTCATTAAAAAAAGATAAGAAATAAGAAGTGTAGGTGAGGATATGGAGAAAGGAAATCCCCTGTGCACTATTGGTAGAAATGTAAGTTCATGCAACCGTTATGGAAAACAGTATGAAGTTTCCTCAAAATATTAAAAATTACCATATGTTGTAGTAATTTCACTTCATATTGCATGGATAACATATATATTTTGTATATGTATTATATACTTATATATAATATATGTACTTTATATATTATATACAAGAGCTGCCCATAAAAATCCAGCCATAAATGACTCTATTTTACTACATGGCTGGATTTAGTCATAATAAAAGAATGAATTCCTGTCATGTGTGACAACATGGATGGATTCAAGGCCATTATGCTAAGTGAAGTAAGTCAAACAGAGAAAGACAAATACCATATGATCTCTCCTGTATGTGGAATAAAGAAAAACACAAACAAAAAACCAAGTTCATAGATACAGAGAACAGATTGGCACATTGGTGGTGGTTCAAGAAAAAATAGAAAAACATTGTCTTCATAATTAAAAAAAGAAAAGAAAAGGAAAAATAATAGAAAACCCTAATAGTGAGATGCACTAAGTCAAGTGTGGTCCATCCATGTAATTCCATGCAGTGACATTCAGAAGGAAGGAGGAAAAACACAGAAGGAGGAAGTCTGTTTATACTGATACTAAATGCATTCCATAATGTAGGCTAAATAAATAAATGGAAATATGATCTATCAGGGTGATGCAACTCTAAGACATTAACATAAATACCTATACATACAAACACGTGGGAAAGTGTTAAAATAAAATGAGAAAATGCAGGACATAAAAAAAATTGTACGTTCTTTTCATGCACCTACAGAATAATTACAATGACCATGTTCTAAGCTACAGCAGGATTCAACAAGATGCCAAAGAACTGATAGTATACAAACAAACAAAACTTAAAGTTAACATCATAATTAATGGTGAATGTCGTCTCTCAAAGGTGGAGAACAAGACAAAGATGTCTGCTTTCATGTCTCTTTAACATTGCTCTGGAGATAAGTGAGGAAGGAAGATTGGAAAGAAACAGTCTTATTCACAAATGAGCATGCATGCAGAAAATCCTAAGGAGTCTACAGAAAAATCTACTAGAACAAATGAGTTCTAATTGTAGAGTTCAAGGTCACATACAAAGAAACAGTGGTGTTTCTATACACTAACAACAGATGATTGCAAATAAAAAGTTTTTAAAATGCCACTTGTAATAACAGTAAAGTTAAAAAACATTTATGGGTAACTCTAACAAATTGGAATACAAAAACTGAATATTATAAACTACAAAATATTTAAAAATTATAGAAGACCTAAATCAATGGAGAGACATATACAGTAGACTCTCAGTTAACCAGAACTCATACAACTGGCAAAACTCTCCAGTTGCTTGAGCATTTTGCTTGAGAGTGCCAGGTACATTTATCATGCATCTACCGATCCCTGTGGGTGCTTTTATGTATCAAAACACTAAATATTATTATAATGTCAGTTCTTTCCCAAATCATCTATAGATTTAAATAGTCTCAATCACATCTCAGCAGGGTTGTTTTTGTTTATAGAAATTGAGAAGCTGAATATAAAGTTTGTAGAAAAATACAAAGAACCCAGATTAGCCAAAGCAATCTTGAGAAAGAGCAAAAACGAAGAACTTTACCAGATTTCAAGCTTACTATTATATAAGGCTACAGTAATTAAGACAGTGTGGTGTTGATGTAAAATAGGTATATGGATCAATGAAACAGAATAGAGTCCAGAAATAAACTGATATGTAGGGTCAGTTCATTTTTTACAAAGGATAAAAGGATAGTCTTTTTAATAATGTTGATGGAATAATAAAATATCCATGTGGAAAAACATGAACTCAATGCTTACCTGACACCATATGCCATACTTAACTCAAAATGTGCCATAGACCTCAATGTGGAGGTTAAAAATTATAAAACTTTTAAAAGAAACCCAGGAGAAAATTTTTGTGATTTTTGTTCAAACAAAGAATTCCTAGGACACAAAAAGCATGAACCATAAAAAGAAAAACATTATAAATTGGACTATAAAAAAATTGCTCTTTTAGAAGTTCCCTGGTGATGATGGCTAGGCTTTGGCACTCTCAATGCCGTGGCCTGGTTTCGATTCCCAGCCAGGGAACTACCAAAAAAAAAAAAAAAAAAAAAAAAAAAAAAAAAAATTGCCCTTTGCAAGACAATGTTGAGAAAATATAAAGACAGGACACAAACTGCAAGAAAATCTTTGCAAAACATGCCTAATACTGAAAGGTTTGTGTCTAGGACAGTGCTTCTCAACCTTCCTAATGCCGTGACCCTTTAATACAGTTCCTCATGTTGTGGTGACCCCATAAAATTATTTTCGTTGCTACTTCATAACAGTAATTTTGCTACTGTTATGAATCATAATGTAAATATGTGATATGATTTCCGATGGTCTTAGGTGACCCCTATGAAAGGGTCATTCGACCCCCAAAGGGGTCGTGACCCACAGGTTGAGAACCGATGGTCTAGGATATATAAAGAACTCTTGCAACTCAGTGATAACAACAAACACAACCTGATAAAACAGACAAAAAGTTTGAACAAATACTTCACCGAAGAAGATATATGGTTAACCAATAGGCACTTGAAAGATGCTTAACATCACTGGTCATCAAAAAAATGTAAAATAGAAGCAAAATGAGATGCCAGTGTATACCACCAGATGGTTAAAATTAAAAACAAACAAAAAAATTAAAAAGAAAAAACAAACAAAAATACTGATGAAGATGTGCGGCAACTGCAAATCT
This sequence comes from Lyroderma lyra, assembly GCA_004026885.1. NCBI lineage: Eukaryota > Metazoa > Chordata > Mammalia > Chiroptera > Megadermatidae > Lyroderma > Lyroderma lyra. The sequence continues at coordinate 97,058 of PVJL010006069.1, forward strand.
CATACATTGCTGGTGTGAATATAAAATGGTACAGCTACTCTGGGAAACAGTTCCTTGTAAAGTTAAATGCCCACCTACCATAAAATCAAGTAATCTCGTTTCTAAGTATTTACCCAGGGGAAACGCAAATATATGTCCTGTATTAGTCTGCTCTGGTTGCCATAACAAAATTACATAGACTGAGTGGCTTAAATTTTTACTTTCTCACAGCTCTGGAGGCTGGAAGTCCATGACCAAGGCGTCATCAGGATTGGTATCCGGTGAGAACTCTTTCTGGCTTGCAGATACCCACTTTCTTACTGTGTCCCCACATGGCCTTTCTCTCTCTCTCTCCCTCTGTGTGTGTGTGTGTGTGTGTGTGTGTGTGTGTGTGGTGTGTGCCATCCTAATGAGTGTGATGTATTGATTTGATTTTTTAAAAACTTTCTGTTCTATTTGAAAAATTTTTAATGAACATATATCATTTTTATCCCACAAATAATCTTTTCTAAAAGTATAAAATAAGATAAAACAAATTCCAGGTAATATAACATCACATTTTTTAAAAAATGACAGTGGATTTTCCTCAGCTCCCCCCCCCAGCTTTATTATGGTATAATTGATAATATCACCTTCTTATTATTCATGTTGTTAGATTCATTTCTTTGTTTCATTTGGTATTTACTAAGGGTTAGGCAAAATTCTAGGAATATAGCTGAATACATCAAAACTCCTTCCAGTGGATGAGAGAGAAGAGGATAGTAATGATTATGAAAAAAATAAACCCTAATAAAAATAATAATACAAAGGAAAATTTAAATCTGCAGATAATTCTTTTTTTTAATTCACTTTTATTGTTAGACTTATTGGGGTGACATCTGTTAGCAAGGATTACATAAGTTTCAGGCATACGATTCTACAGTGCATTGTCAACGTGTATAATAAGTTCACCACCTAATGTGACTTCTCTTTCCATCA